>JACEGR010011120.1:0-16113 GCA_014170235.1 Listronotus bonariensis | reverse complement strand
TGCACCTCTTAAAATAACAGACGTTTTTTGGCCTCCTTATGGTTATCGTTATTAAACATAACGATTACAGCAGCAGTTTTAGACAGAGATTTTGCAACCTCTTTTAAGAAATTTATGTTGCGTCTGCGCTTTCGACCCATAACCTTATTTTTGCCTGTGGTTCACCGATTTTAAAGTTAACGAAAAATCAGTATTTACTTTTATTCTTCATAAGATATAAATTGATATTTAAATATATGCAAACACTTCTGTTGATTTCGTTTTTTAAAGTAGATGCAAACAATACAGTATAAGCAAAACACAAAAAGTAAAGTTAAGTTTGGTAGTAGAATAAAAAGCAAGGGTGCCAGATTGTAACATCTAAATTAATTACTGATTTAGAATATCCGTAGAAGTGCAAGTCCGTTTTAATTTCTTAACACTATTTGATTTTTATTACTCCTATTGATTTTTCGCTAATTAGAGCCTTTGTATAAATGATATTTTAATTAATACGGCAACAAAATGTTAACCTTTTAAATAATTGATATTAAAATTTCTACAATCCGGCAACCACGCAGTTTAACAATAATGATAACGATAAGCTCTTCGGTATTCATCCGTAATTAAAGGAGTCCGGTATGGTTAATAACGATAACGGATCATGTTTGCGTTACTGCGCAGTCTCAGAATAACGTTAACCACAACGGAATTGCAAAATAAGGGGTGCAAAATGTCTCTAATATTTTACTGTGTCGTTAAAAAGTCATACCTACAAACGGCCTTTTTGAGTATGAATTAAGAATACTCCTCGTAAAATCCTTAAACCTTTTAGCAAAGATTTGTTTACCAACTTCAATTAGACTATATTTTTAGATCAGCTCTAACCTTTAAATTAGTGGACATTATTAAAATGTTGAATAAAAACACATTGCGCAATGATGTGCACGTAACTTTTAAATTAGAAGCGCGTACCTTTGCCAAAATGCATTAAAGTACTGACAAGTAAACAGGGGATTTTTTTAAAGTGTATTTAATTAATTGTAATTACTTGATCTAAATATTGTCACTTTTATTTATTATAATATACAGGGTGTGTTAGTATAAGAAGCTGATTATTAAAGGTGTGATAGATAGATATAGATAGATATTTAGTTATGTTTCTAATCACACATATTTTACATGCGTCATCACGTAAATTAATAAATAATAGTTTAAAAACTAAAACAACACGCTTTTATATGCAACCGAACTAAAAATTAGAAAATAATTTTTCATTACAAACAGTTTGTCACTTCAGAATAAAAGCGTAGGGTGCTTAATATATTAAATGTTATAATAATTTTTTTTGAAATACAAAGCAATATGGCACCCCACGCTTTTATTCTGAAGTGACAAACTCTTTGTAATGAAAAATTATTTTCTAATTTTTAGTTCGGTTGCATATAAAAGCGTGTTTTTTAGTTTTTTAAACTATTATTTATTTTTCATTGTTTAGTTCGATATATCAATTAGTTTTCTGCGGTCATGTGATATTGAAATGTTTCACGAACTATTTCGTAATCTAATCATTTCATTTAAAGCTTTACTGTTGCATGGGGTTTCAGAACGCAACTACTCCGAACAAGTATCTGTCAGCCTTATGCTGAGAGTACGTCCGAATCTGCATGCATGCGCAGATCGCGCACTAGCTCTTTCTCGGTTACTCTCCTACAGAAAATCTATAAAGGAATTTATTTATCCTGGCGATCCTAATCAGGATAACGGGATACTGTTTGCAGATTATTGCATTGTCATGAGTCCTTAATACGTGTGCTAAGTTTCAAAGAAATCGAATAGCTGGAAGTTGGTAAAAATTAGGCTCAAAGATTCCGTTACATAGATAGATAGATAGATAGATAGATAGATACAACCCAAGCTAATAAAGGCGTGTTAACAAAATAAGTGTACGTTTATAATAACACACACAAAAAAAGAAAACATAAAAATAAAAGTAAATATAAAATTTGACTAACAGGTATTAAAAAACTATTATTTCTAAAAACTAGTAACAAGATTGCCTATGATCCATATATTGTTTAAAATCCCTAAATGTAAAGGTATTTTTTAATAGTATTTAAGTATCATCCACTATAATTACATTCATAAACTCTTCCAATGAGTAAAAAGAGTTCTTAATTAAAAATGTCTTTATCCTCGTTTGAAAGGTCCTTTGAGGCAGGCTCTTCCAAGCTTCAGGCATTTTATTGTAGAATTTAGGACTATAATAGTTAAATGAGCATCTACTCTTAATTAATCTTTGAAACTCTGGAAATATCTAATGTGAACACCAAGTATCGTAGTTGTGGATGTTATTGTGAGTTCTAAACTGCTTTAGGTTTTGCCAGGTCCATAGAAAACTTTTGTAAATAAACAAAGATGGAAAGGTTAGGATTTTAAGTTCCACAAATGTCTGCCTCACATCCTCACGAAACTGGAGACCAGCCATGATGCGTACTGCCTTTCTTTGTAAACCAAATATTTGTTGTGCTTGTAGTGAAGCGCCCCAAGCAAGAATCCCATAGGACATAACTGAGTGGAATAGGCCAAAATATGCCTTCATATAAGTGCCTTTATTAGAAATAGGTTTTTTTTTTTTTTTTTTTTATCTTTGGACAAACCACGAAGGCTAAAAGCCTAAATACTAACGTACCGTGGGTGTCTTAAGCGAGGTAAGAGGGAGTTTGTTGACACGGGACTTAAATACTTGAAGATTTGGGGGAAGGAAAGACCTCCGCGGGCAGCAGGTTCCACAATCTAGAAACTCTAGGGATAAAAGAACGAACAAAATCGGAAAGGGAGGTCGGATTTGGGAAACATATAAAGTGTATAAATTAGAAGCGGAAAAATACTTTTTAGCTCGAAAGAGAAATCCAAGCTTTTTGAAGCTGCCGTGGCTATAGATACAATGTGTTTATGCCAGTTAAGGTTACTTTCAAATGTGACAACCACGAGATTGAAGGTGTCTTTGCTCTGTAGAACTTGGCCGCTCATAAGTAGAGGATGAGTATTTGATGACTCTTTTCGCGACAAGGAACATGACTGTGTTTTGGATGCATTAAATTGGACGAGATTTTTGGCGCCCCAATCCAATATTAAATTAAGATCCTGAGAAAGAGATATCTGCATCGCTCTGCGTTTATTTTCCAAGTCAGGTTTAGTGATGGGTTTAGGAACCTGAAAACTGGAGTGAAGGGTACTATCGTCGGCGAAACTATGAATGGAATTAGTTGTGGACGAGAGAAGGTCGTTGATGTGAAGAAGAAACAATGTTGGTGCCAGAACTGAGCCCTGAGGGACTCCAGCATTTATTTGGTGAAAGCTTGAAGAATGGCCGTCCACAATAACTGATATACGTCGATCAGATAGATAACTAGAGAGCCAAGTTCAGAGTTTGGTTGAAAGACCATAGGAGGGAAGTTTATTAAGAAGTGCGGCATGCCAGACCTGGTCAAAAGCTTTGGATATATCAAGAGCAACGATCTGGGACTCACCTAGAAACTCAAGAGACTTATTCCAACAGTGTGATACGAAGGAAAGAAGATCTGCTGTAGATCTTTTGTGGCGAAATCCATACTGCCTGTTGTGCAAAATTTTGTGTTTTTCCAAGTACTTAAGAATTTGTGAATTAATTAATTTTTCCATTACTTTACAAAGAACTGAGAGAATTGAAATTGGTCTATAGTTAGATGGAAGCGATTTAGATCCTTTCTTGGGAATAGGTTGAACACGTGCAGCCTTCCAGCTCTCCGGAAAGATACCTGTGTCGTAAGAAATTCGAAAGAGCCGAGTTAAGATTGGTGCAAGTTCTGGAGCACGTTTTTTAAAACGATTGCTGGTATGCCGTCCAGCCCAGACGATTTCTTGGTGTTAAGGGAGGAAAGGATACGCTTAATGTGTTTTACTTTAAAAATAATATCGAAAATAGAAATAGGTTTTAGATTTCTCAGAAGATAGAGATTTTTCGACAACTTGCCCGATATAAACTCAACATGTCCATTCCACAGAAGTTTCTGGTCCATGATTATACCCAGAAACTTAACCGAAGACTGCTCGTGAGGAAGCTGTTTCTGTGTAAATATTATTTTCTCCGTTTTGGCATCATTTAGACATAGGTGGTTAGTGGCAAACCATTTTGAGGCGTTCGACTGTGTCTCTAACATAACATTCTGTAGTTCCGTCAGGTCTTTACTAACATTAGCCAGAGTTGTATCATCAGCATTAAGTACCAGATCAGCACCAGGGACACTAGTCATGTGTGAATCCATGGGTAATTTTAAAAGAAACTATTTAAATAAAACTATGTTCTAAATATCAAAAATTTTGAGATAAAGGATGGTAAAGTTAAAAAAACAAACATATTTTTTTATAATATCCAGGATACTACTTTTATTATTTTATTGAAATTTTGACCCAGCCACTATGCATTAAGATATTCTGATGTACAGGGTTTTCATTTATATTTTACCACCCACTTGTAACTAACCAAAATCTGGATAATCGAGCTCGTAGCTCCCAGAAATTCCTAAAAGAAAACAAATAATTCAATAATCGATGCAATGTATAAATTGTCGGCTGTCAAACCAAGATCAGCTACTGGTGTTACGTATAACCTTCACTTTCACTACTGACAGTTCCCATGGCACGCCCATCTATTTCCCGCCATTTGAGAAATACCTCGTGTTCACCACCAAACAGGATACCATCAGCTTATAGGAATCTTCGCTCACAGCGTTTAGATCCAGAAGAAAGATGCCGCCAATTTAGCGTGAATCTTTCCTTGATCCCCGAAGGTAAAAACGTTCGTACGACACCTCTAGCCGCCACTCCGGGAAGAACTTTGTAGTCCTCTGCACGTCCGCACTGTCCGGAGGTCAAACAAAGAGTCCTAATGAAAATTGTATCTACTATTTTTTAGATTTAAGTGCTTATATTTCTAAAACTATTAAAGATAGATTTATCAAATGTGTTTTTTTTTTGTAAAGGTTTTTAAAAGACTTCTTTAATGGTGATATAATATACATGGTGTTCCATTTTAAAAAGTTTACCTCCTCATTTTTCTTCAGTTTTTAATGTTCATTTGTTTCTTTTTAATGTATAAAAGATAGTAGATGAAAAAGTATGAAACTTTTATACAGAACATTTTTTTAACACGCTTTTATTAACTTGGGTTGTAACTATCTGGCTATCTATGTAACGGAATCTTTGAGCCTAATTTTAACCAACTTCCAGCTATTCGATTTCTTTGAAACTTTGCACACGTATTAAGGACCCATGACAATGCAATAATCTGCAAACAGTATCCCGTTATCCTGCTTTGGATCGCCAGGAAAAAGAAATTCCATTATATTATAAAAACAAAACATGGGTTGCCATCTGTTGGCAAAATTCCAAACTTTGCTACTCAATGGCGAAAAAATTTTTAGTGGGTTGCCATCTGTTGGCAACATTCCAAACTTTGCTACTCTTGTTCACTAAAAATTTTTTCGCCATTTTGTCAAGAGTAGCAAAGTTAATTGATATAACGAACTAAAAAATGAAAAATAATTAATAGTTTAAAAAAACTAAAAAACACGCTTTTATATGCAACCGAACTAAAAATTAGAAAATAATTTTTCATTAAAAAAATATTGTCATTTCATAGTAAAAAGCGTGGGGTGCTTAATATATTAAATGTTATAATTATTATATTTGCCAATATCTATGATGGAAAAGTTATGAAAAATAGTAAAATGCACCCCACGCTTTTTACTATGAAATGACAATATTTTTTTAATGAAAAATTATTTTCTAATTTTTAGTTCGGTTGCATATAAAAGCGTGTTTTTTTAGTTTTTTTAAACTATTAATTATTTCTATTTTTCTTGATTATTGTTAAAAATGGGTGAAAAATATAAATGAAAGCCCTGTAAATAATTTTTTTGTTTATTACAGTGACGTTTCGACTAGATTTTAACTAAATGCTTTGATTTTTTTGAATTAAATAGATTACTATTTCAAATAATAGACTAAAGGAGAAGCTTTTCTTAAATTTTTGATTTTAGAGATACGAGGTTTGCGAATTAGGACAACGATAATTAGTTTAAATTTCGCTTGAACGCCGCTGAAAGAAATACATCAACTTGTGAATCAGAAAATGCCTCTTAAAAGCTATTTCATACAGAGGCGAAAAGCGAATTGTGAAACGCGAATTTCATTCTCATTGGTCAGTTTCACCTAAAATTAAAGGCGGGTAATTCAAAAATAAGACAGTTTAAAGATATTGCGAATTCGCAAAATTTAAAATCTAGTGGGCGGGAAACTTAAGATCCTTTCAATTTCTGGCGAATATTCGCGTGTGCACATGCGTAGAAACAGGAGGTTATTAGTCATATGTTATTTCAAAAATAATTTTGTTATTGTTATTTTTATGTCATTCTATAAGTTGTCTGGAACGTTATTTTTGTGTTCATTTTCTTAAGTATTTTGTGTTTTTTGATTTGAATTTATATTAACTTTTTTATTTATAATAAATTTGCAGCGATTCTACGTTTTAGTTGCCAAATAAATGTGCTATATTCTTTATTCATCACAACATACAAATGTTATATTATTAAAAGGAAAAACTAAGAAAATTTCAAAAGAACCCAAGCGTAGCGTCACCACCAAAGTAAAAACAATATAGAAATTTGTAGGTTATGTTGTTGCCTAGAATTTCGGCGAATTTCGCACTGTATGAACATGAAAAAAAACGCGAATTTTTTGGCTAAATATTCGCTTTCGCAATTCGCTTTTCGCGTCTGTATGAACTAGCTTTAAGCCATTGTGGCTGTGCACAAAATTTAATTTAAATATTTAGGGTGGTATCACAAATAATATCAAAGAAAAATGTTTTTTTTTAATTTTTAAAATCAGCATTTTATATAAAGACACTCTATATTGTAAGAAGTCACTTTTATTTATTATGATATTATATTAAAGATAATTTAAAATTTACGTCAGTGAAAAAAGATATATTTGTGGTTGATGGTGGACATCGTTAAGAGCCGTAAAAATCGCGGATAATCATAAATTACCTAATATTATATAAACTTGAACGTGAAAACATTTTGAAAATATCTTGAACAATAGCCAAAATCACCACCGGCAGTGCGTGAATCACTAGGAAACTGATCGTGAGTCCCAGATGAATCTTAAAATACAATTTTTTAAAATGTTTAATTCGGTTCCAGTGGTTTTTAAAAGAAAATAGTGCTGTTTTTGAGATAATAAGTGATTGAAGGATTTTTTAAGTGCTGAAATATGAGTTGCTGTAAAAGTGTTCCACCGATTGTAACTCCAATCAATTTGAATAATCAGTCGGATATATATAATGGAAGAGTAAGTGGAGATTATATAATAGCTTGCTTGTCAAAAAAAATAATAATAATAAAATCAATTAAATTATTTACTTTTATTTTTTATTCGGTTGTTGGTAACATTCTATTGACAAAAAAAGATATCAGTATTGTGTTTTTAGAAAAATACAGTAGGTATGCAGATTGTAGTTACCAGCGCAGTACGTCTATAAGGTCATTTATACAGGGTGTCCGGGAAAATGTGGGAAATCGACAAGTTCCTATAAAATTTTTCCGTTTAAGCCCCCTGCGGAGATATGATCCCCTAAAGGGGGCAGCTAGAAATCGATTTTTCGTGAATAACTTTTAAAGCGCTCTGTATAATTTGATAATATTTTATTACGATGCATACTAGTAAAGACCTCTTAAAATAGTGCCCTTGAAACTTATGTCGCTTCTTTAGTTTGCCAGGGACGGACTAGTTTTCGCACATTATTGATAATATTTTTTACGCCCTGTATGGTGAAGACACAAAAAATATGTTTTTGGGTAGTTTAAACCTTTTGCTAAAAAAAAAAACGTTCTGCATGGTCCAAAACTTAAAATACAATCATCAGATATTAAATTGTGTCAGTCATCTACGAGGTTAGTTTCTGTATTTTTGCTATATATTTTTTGTAAATTATCAAAGTTGCATATTTGAAAGTAATTTTTAATTCTAAATATTTTTTATAACAATTTTTGATATTAGCAAAAATACCAGGTACCTTACTCTTGGGCAAAAATTACATTTGTAGCTAAGAGGCCTTGTAGATGACTGATAAAATTTGATGTAAACGAGGCACCAGTTTAAAAGTTGCAGGGTATAAACGGTAGTAATTTGATATTTGATGCTGGCTTTTAAGGTTTTGGACCATGCAGAACGTTTTATAAAAAATATCGTTTTTTGGTCAAATCAATCCGCTTCTAATTTATACACTTTATGTGTCCCAAATCCGACGTCCCTTGGAATATTGTTCTCATATCTGGGGCATGGCGTCCCCCACAACCCTAAGCATTCTTGATTCTATTCAAGAAAGAACTTTTCGTCTCATTAATGATCCTTCGCTTACAGAAAGGCTTCTCTCTCTTGCCCATCGTCGGGCTTGGGGGATTTATAGGTACTTCCATGGCTTCTACTCTGAAGAATTGTCCAGTATAGTTCCTCCACTCACGGTTCCCAACAGAGAAACTCGTGGTTCCGCGCGTATGCATCCCTATTTGGTCCAACTGGACAGGCCCCGAACTTCCCACTTTGTTCGTTCTTTTATCCCTGGAGTTTCTAGATTGTGGAATCTGCTGCCCGCGGAGGTCTTTCCTTCCCCCAAATCTTCAAGTATTTAAGTCCCGTGTCAACAAACTCCCTCTTACCTCGCTTAAGACACCCACGGTACGTTAGTATTTAGGCTTTTAGCCTTCGTGGTTTGTCCAAAGATAAAAAAATAAAAATAAAAAAAAATAAAAAAGTTTCCCATATGACCCCAACTTACACACTGAATTACTGCATATGCATGCTTCAGATAGTTGTAGTGTTATGCCGTGTATTTTTGTAATATTATATTAAAAAGTACTACAATAAAGAAAAACATTAACCTTATCAAGGCCGTCCGTAAAAATCTGTTTATTAACTTTTGCAGGAAAAATATATTTTGCTTAATACATACATGTCATTATTAGCTTTGTTCGCGGGTCTAGTAATGAACCGATTCTAAACCAGAACCGAACTGGTTTAGAATTGTTTTAAAGCGCATGTCTAGTTATTTATTAGTTCAGAATTTTTATTTACCGCGAACGATTTTCTATACAGCTGAGGATGTATTCTAACCTAGCCTTTTGGTTAGGATTTTTCATTGGTTAAATTGGATACTACACAAAAAAATTAATTTAAACAAAAAGGTAAATTGTTATACTGTAGAAAGCCACTCGAGGTCTCTCGGCGGAAGACGAGCGATTCCCTGCCTCCTCTCGTTTTTAAAGATAAAATTCAAACAACAAGAAATGGTAAAATTTTCTAATATTGTCTATATTTTTTAATTAAATCTTTATTTATTTTATTGCATACATACATTCATACGGAATACAATTAAAAATCCTTTGTTTATATACGCTCAGAATCACAAAAATATAAAAAAATATTCAACAGGTATATTAACCCGCATAAAAAGTGGCAGAAACAAATAAACGGTAATACAACGGTTTATTTCTGTACCACAAAAACAGAAAACAGCTGACCATGTCGACAATGCGCATGAAATTCCGAACTGAACTTTTAGTTCCAAAAAATCCCAGGACTGCTAATCAGGTTACGAACCGGTAACGAACTGATTCCATTGTAACCCGCAAACACAGAACTGTTACTAAAAATTCAGGAATTTACTAACCGCGAACGCTACTTTTTTCACTGCGCATGCGAATAGTCCCAGAACCGGTTCAGAATCAAACCCGCGAACAAAGCTATTAGTTACTCAGAAAATTAAAATTAAAATGTCACCAGACGGGCCAGATATTAACTGAATATTTTATTGTCCTAAATAGAAGCAAAAATAAAAAAATGCATTATTTATATATTTTTAAAGACGCTTGTAAAAAGACCAATTAATTGTATGTCTTATTTAATAAACAAAAAAGCTTTTAACAATATTTTTAAAATAATAATGGGTCAAGTAAATAAGGCTAAGCAAATACTTTTACCTAAATGAATACAAAAATATACATACATATGTACATATACAGAATTGTCTGAAACTAATAAAGCTAATACTATAGTATTAGATTTTGCCTAACTTTATTCACCTGGCCCAATATTTGGAAAAAACTAAGTACTCTACTGTATTTAACAAAAAAGGTCTGAAAAAAATTGTTTTTATATATTTTTTTAAAATTTATTTTAACTCAAAATACAATGTTTTATTGCATATTTTATCGCCCTGTAGCTCAAAAAGATCTTTAATAACTTTGTTTATAGAATCTTTCGTTTTAAAAAACTAATTTAGGTTTTTAAAAATTGCAAGATTATATTTATACAGGGTGTCCGGATATTCCGTTCATATATTTTAAGAGGTGATTTTACACAAAAATATATGAAAAAAGTTTATATGAACATATGTCCTAAACGTCTTAGTTTTTGAACTACAGGGTGTTAAAAATTAAAAAAAATGTGTTTTTATAATAACTTTTATACCAATTTAGATATTTTAAACAAATTTGCGGGACGCCTCCTATGCACCAAAAGACATTTTTTGGCATACAATAAAAATTTTTTTACCAGTGTTGTTCATGAGGCGGTAAATATTTTTAAGAAAAAATGGTACGCCACTGCATTTTTCTAAAATAAAAATATTTTTAAAATGCCCATTTAATTTAACACAAATTTCATCTCTTGACTTTTTTTATTTGATGCACGGTTTTCGCGTAAATAAATAAAAACCATTTCTCGGCACGGTCATTTCGTATTGATAATATCAAATTCTTTAATTAGGGAGGGATTTGACTATGCCAAGAAATGATTTTTATTTATTTACGCGAAAACCGTGCATCAAATGAAAAAAGTCAAGAGATCAAATTTGTGTCAAACTAAATGGGCATTTTAAAAATATTTTTATTTTAGAAATATGCAGTTGCGTACCATTTTTTTCTAAAAAATATTTACCTTAAACCTCTCATGAACGACACTGGTAAAAATTAATGTGTTTCTTCTATGCCAAAAATGTCTTTTAGTGCATAGGAGGCGTCTCCCAAGTTTGTTTAAAATATCTAAATTAGTATAAAAGATATTATAAAAAAACACATTTTTTTAAATTTTTAACACCCTGAATTTCAAAAACTAAGACGTTTAGGACATATGTTCATAATAACTTTTTTCATATATTTTGTGTAGAATCACCCCTTAAAATATACAAACGGAATTTCCGGATACCCTGTATTTACTATAACTAAAAAACCCGCATTTGCAAATAAAATTGTACATCCTGTACTCTGTATATCGGCATATTTATTAAATATATGCAAAAGGAATTTATCAAAGCTGACACATTAACACTGTTGTTTCTTGACTTAACAATGCAGCATTTAGTTTATCAAATAAATATAATGTATAATTTTATTTATCTTATTGAAATGATTCACTTGGACCATATCCAAACTACTTAATAACTTAATTACTTAAAGGCAATCCCACAATATTATTTTAAAACTCATTAAGCGATATATTTGTTTTTTAAAGCAAAGAATTGTGCAGTTTATTTTGACATCCACCACGGATATAGATGTTTATAATATCAGAATATATAAGTTTCCTTCAAGGCGCAGTGGACAGAGCTTTGATCTTAGAAGCCAGAGGTCGCCGGTTCGATTCCCAGCGGGGAGACACATTTAGGTAGTAGTCATTTAAAAATAACGACCGTGGTGGCACTACCGCGTTGTCTAAAAGGTGCTGTGAAATGCATAACTGCATGTTTCAGTGCTTGGACAACGTTGACGGAACAGGGGAACGATGGGTTAAACATCTAATAATCCGACACCCACGGTACTCTGGTATTTAGGCATATGCCTTCGTGGGATGTCAAAAAGATAAAAAAAAGAAGGGGTCTATAGCGAAAATAGGGTTAGATTGATTTTTAACTTTGATAATGGAAATATCGAGAACGAAACGTTTTTGAAAAAAAAAATAGGTTCGTGATTAACGCCCCAAAAACCGTCAAGTACCAGAATTGGTTAAAATCTGAGTTGCCGCAACTTTCTCGACAATTATCTAGTTATTAAATACAGAAAAAAGCTTCGCCAATACCATTTATTTACTTATGAGCGGCCAAGTTCTGAAGAAGACGTTATCATTTGAGGTTATGGTTTTTGATCTGATGAAGATTGACAATGTTTCGATAGCAATACTAAAATAATTTTTGGACTTTCAGCGTGTTAATTTTAATTACTGAATTTTAAAAATCTGTTTTATGGGTGCTACTTTTAAAAATAATCTCAATATGATATTTTATTTAAAACCACGGCAGTTTTAAAAAGCTGGGATATCATACTCAAGCTAGACAGTATTTATTTCCTTTTAATCTGTATACTCTATTTTTAGAATTAAATCCTTCTGGGAAAACTGTAACCATGTTTGGAGAAAGACGTCTCTAAACTCTTGTCATTTTTAAAATCAGCTTTTTGTTATTCTATTTAAAAAAATTGACCAATACAATTCCTCTACTAGAAGTTTTCTACAGAGCAATTCAAAGTGCCAGTTTCATGCATATGTTTAGAGTTTATCAGAACATATCCTGAATTTTATTCCCAAAGTCTAGACTAAAAAACCTGCTACCTGCAAATATTAGTCATTTCCTCTAAAACTTGAAATCTTCCTCTTATTTGATGGGTCAATAATTAGGTTTTTAATACATTTTTTTTCGTAGCTTCCAAAAACCTACCTTTTTTGGGTACCATAAAATGTGTACATAGTTTAAATATTCTATTTTTAAAACATCAATTTTAAAATTATTTTTTGAACACAACCATTTTTTAAAAATATAATAATACTGGAGAATCATATTACAGTAAATTGTGATAATTGTAATACCAGTTATTCTTCTACCTTCAGGGTAATTCTTAACCAAAACGCATAAAATTGGGAAACAATTATTTAACACAAACAATGAATAATAATAGAAAACAAGGTAAAGTAAATTCATACTTATACCGTTCTGACTTAAGCACTTTGATTATATTGCCTCCAATAAATCTTCCTACCGGCCGGCAGACTCCGTCCAAATGCAGGCAGGGACTTTTTACTTTTACATTGAGAAGCAATTGACACATTGATAGATAGATATAAATTGTCTAAAAATATGTAAAAATGTGCAAACAGGTATGTAGTTAGTATTTCTATACATAATTTTGGGTACTAGGTAACTTTTATTACAATTTGAATTTTTAAGGAAATAATATGAATAAAATGGTTACCTACCTAATTAAGTAAAGGTATAATGAAAACTACTTGGCCTTTTGTGTAATTTGATAAATAGGTACAGGTAGGTAGGTACCTTATTTTTAAAAGCTTTTTATTTATATATTTTTTTAAATGACTAAGTATGTATAATTTATTTTTTAAACATTGCCATCACGTGACATTTTGACGCAATGATCAACGACAAGTAAATTATATTCTTTCTTTGTCATTCTCCATAAACATTAAACGACAATATAAACGAAAGCGATGTCGAAAAACGCTATTAGAAAGTCGTCAGTTAGTCACGTGATGACAATCTTTAAAAAATAAATTATAGTATCCCTAGGTATATTTTATAAATAATAGTTTTGTTCCTATTAATAATAAAATATGTGATTATCAATGTGTATCTATTTTTTCCTATAAAAAAGTAAATTCCACCCTGTTCCGTTCAAATTTTATAGCAGGTAACACCTGGCTAAAGCGCCGGCCGACAATAGGGGACAAAAGGGTCGTTTATTGGCCTCAAGAAGTGAGAACGGAATAAGTATGAATGTACTTTACTGACCCATTTTTTGCGTAAGAAATAATATGGTATAATAATTATAGATCGTAATTTTAATTCTAATCGCATAAAAATAAACTTACAAACAACTACAAGTAATAGTAAAGTACTAATTGGCATACCAGACGTTCTCATAGTTTTTTGTGCTTAAAATTCACGTTCTTTTATATTTAAAATAATTGATTTTCTCTCAAATTAAAAATATTTTACTATTTTTACTATTATTAGTCACTGTTAGACCTTAGAATAGAATAGAATATATATTACCATTAAAAATACAGGATTGTACATTGGCACGTCAATGAAGCCATAAACTCTCAAATTAATGCTCTAGGTTAAGAATCACCCTGTATATAAGAACGGAGAATAATATTACAGTAAAATGAGATAAAGTTAAGTATCAGTCTTCTGTCTACATGTCGTGTCAGCTCGATACGTTTTATTGAGTTTTAGTGTGTTGAACACTAGCAGATAGAGATTAGACAGGAAATACATGACTCAGAAGTTTGTACCATAGGTGGACGCGTCAGTCTTACTTTCTCGTAGCGTTAGACTATCTTTTTTCCATTTCATATGCAAAAATTACTCATGAACGTTTTGAAGTGGCACGATGTATATTAAAAACCCTTCCAGGATACTACAGATACTTAACTGTAGACCAGTATAGTATTATAAATGAATGCATTTTTGTTCACTATCTTCATACTTATGAATAATTTATTATAATAATTTAATACAGTAATATTTTTTTCTATTTTTTTACATTATTTTGGAACAATCCAATTTAATATTTAACTGGATTTGATTTATTACTGCGCCACATTTATTTTTTTACACGGCAGAGTTGACCTTAAACCTTTTTACTTTGACCTTTGCCTTTATCATTTTTATTATGTTTTTTCTTGCAATTTTAGGTGGATAAAAGGCTTTAAAAGAAAGCCTTGTATTAAAAAAATTGATATGACTTTTTAGAATTAAATATTATATACCAATTTATCTCCATGTAACGGCTCACCGACTAACTTGTTGTACGACACGGTCTGTAGAGTATACAGTTGCCTTATAAGCCTTGCAATATGGCGGACCATACGGCATCAGATTATCTCTCGAAAGTTTTTATTGGTAGTAGTGGTAATATACTTAGTATTCTAATTTTTAATTTACTTAATTATCATTTTTAAATATTTTACTGCTCATTTTATGTTATTGACTTAAAATTAACTGCCTGTAAAAGGTAAAGTTCAAATGCTGTTAGCTAAACACCGCTACGTCATACTTTGATAGAGCAAAATGCCCGAACACACGTCTCATCGACTACAGAAACCCTATTGTGATATTCTTTCGAGAAATTATAAGTGAACAAAATGTTAGAAGTGAAACTGATACCATTCTTTTGAACCCTCTGTGGCTAACTTCATTCTGAATGTTTCTTAATATTTCAAATGGCATCTGTCACGTGATCAAATTATCATAATCACTTGCAAGTGATAGAACCATAGATAACCTACATTTAGATCCGCAGTGGCAAGAAGCATTTTTGGATTTTTACGACCTCGCGCAGTGGGTGGACGAACATGCGCACTTAAAAGCCGTGGCAAAATACAAACACCGGCACCCCGTGCCCCCGTTCGCGGTCTGACCGTGACGCTCATTAGCTACTGTACTGTACTGTAGTTTGTATTTATAAGGTTGCGACATATCCTCAACTTTTAGGCGGTTCGAGGTCAGGGGACGCAAGGAAGGGCACTCCACAGAGAAAAGTTGGCAAGACTGGGTAAAATCAAAGCTGATGATCAATCCAGTGGCGTCTAGAATTTGCGCATTTCATTTTGCACAGTTTTGGTAGGGATATTTGTTGAAAGATGTAATTCCAAATGTTTTTTATTTAAAGTAAAAGAATTTACAACTTAATAATAATTAAAAACTGTTGTATAAACGGTTGTTCTACTAATATAATAAACTGTATATCTCCGTCACTGAACAACATGGCCGAAAAATGGGAGATGTGACGTCATAACACGTCAAAGCAATATGGCTGAATGTCGTGACCTTATATAGACCGACTTTGGGTGCCGTCGACAAATTCTTTCCGATAATGCGGATAGTCTGTTTGGCGCCAGGTGCGTTAACCCTCAACTTGCTTGCGCATAAACCGTTTTTTGCCCATGAAATGTAACTTTTGTTTCGCGCAGGTAATAACATTGGCAATCCATCCAGTTCAGTGGATAGAACTGATA
>JACEGR010011119.1:0-16115 GCA_014170235.1 Listronotus bonariensis | reverse complement strand
TTAATGAACAGTCGTAGAAAAAATTACAAAGGAAATAAAATTACGTAATAATTATCAAAAATCTTTGCAGTATGACACTTTACCTATATTTTGCTTAGAATTAACCTCAGCATTTTTTACAATTCACTATTTAAAAGTAAAAAAAAAATATGCATAATATCTACATAAATGCACAAGAAAAAAGTTATAACGGAAAATTAAAAAGATATACGTAATAATTAGAAAAAATCTTTAAAAGTAGAAAACTTGAAAGACCATATCTTACTTATAATTATTTTCTCTTTTAACTGAATACACCATTTCCTATACCTAAAACCGCTTAGAAAAGAGTTACAGAACATTGTTTACGAATAAAAAGAAGGTAAAATTGCCGAAAAATGGTGTAAGTGGCAAACTTTAAAAAACCGTTTCTCTAGCACTATGAACTCTAAAGATTTCTATTTAGCGTCATTTTGTAAAAAAGGATGGAAGTTTTTTTATATGAACCAATGCCTATACCTAAACCCCGCTGTCCAAAACGCTCCACTCTAAATGGTAGCACTCCGCGGTTTTTTCATATGTCAGGGTCCATTGATCAAATTAAACAATAAAACCCCTTTAACGTTGTAGTTCTTGTTTTAGGTATAAAATAGCCTATATAAGATAAATTATAAACTACCTAATTAAAATGTTCTTTAGGGTAAGCTCTAAACCTATTTTTATAAGCGTTTGCATGGCATTTTATAACTTAAGTGTTAGGTTCCTAACAGTGCAAAAATAGGTAAAAAAATATTTTTATATCTGGTAATCTTATATGTTTTTATAAAGATATTCTGTCCAGTTTGGTAGCGTCCGCATGGTGTCCGCGGCGTATGATCTTGCGAACACGGGTCGCTAGCACATACCTCTAAAAAATTCTTTCAGTTCTGTGGTCGCTAGGCAGAGCAAGCTCTCATCGCACACAGCCGCCGACGTTGTTGCAACATTTGGCAAAAACTGCATCGGCTGACTAGTTATGAAAACTGACTCGATCAGCTGGTATACCTTGCTCTTAAATATCCTTTACAACTCCTGCAACAGTGTCAGTATGAATATTTAATTGATTACCTAAAGGTCTTTCTGTGATAATTTATCACTAATTAAGAATTAAAATTTGGGCGCCATCTACAGAAAAAAAAATTGCAGCTCAGGAAGCTTACAACCTCGGACTCAGACAAGGAATACTTTGCTGGTGATGCATCAAGGCATAAAAAGGGGGCTCGTGTAGTTAGGTTACGCAGGCTGTCTAACAACAACCTAGTAACTTATGGAATAACTTTCTTTCTAGGTAATTACAGAAAGAAAGAAGGGAAAGAAGAAGAAACCCGGCCTTATCTCCGTAGGCTTCAATAAGTAAAAGTATCGATGGTCTTCACATAGATTCTTCCAGAAAATTCCCCAAAACCAAAAAAAGCCGAAATTAGCTGGACCGGCTTTCAGAATGACATCGAAAGTGGATCTGTCACTTGTCTAATGATTCTAATGAAAATTGACATTTTGGCGACAACTTCTGTGGAGTGGGTTGAAAGGTTCACAATATCCACATTCTATATCTTAGCAATCCGACTGCTACCAAGCCAAGCAAAGATTTAAAAAATACGTGAAATATCGCTGTTTTCATCAACTCATTGACACGAAAAGATTCCCATACCAAAAAATAAGCCAATAACAGAGATTTTATCCGCAAAAGCTTACACTAATAATTCACGAAAGCCTTTAGGTAGTTGTGCACTCGAACGTTTGACCCAAATGCTTTTCGGACTGAAAAACCTGTCTAAATTTAAGGTGGCAGTGTTTAACAAATAAGATTTGGCGAATGCGCCAGAAAAATGATACTCTCCGTAGTAATTGAAATATATTCCCAAAAACAACTGTTTGAGCCTAAATGCTATTTGCACTGTTACAAAGCAATAGGAATTATCAAATGATACAAAAACTGTAAAAAACTATTTTTATAATTAACGAGTTGTACTATTTACTTTTGGATCGTCAGGATCCTGGATGTTTCAAGCATTTAAAATTAGCTCTATTACTACTTTTTTCTTACCCTATTATAAATTTAGATAAAACCTATGTGTTATTTACCGTTGCTTTAATTAAATTTAAAGATATTTATAATATTAAAGATAAAATATTGTTTGCTGAAACTAAAAATATACTTAAAGATATACCTAGAGTAAAAGATACAGATACAATTTTATACATATTAAGATGACTCGAGGAAACAATAACTAACTGAAAAACAATAACAAAATCAATTAAAAAATAAAATTAAACACACTAGTGGCAAAAGCAATTATTCAATTTTATTAATATTTTTTATTACCAGTGGATTAGATCTGCAGGGGAATTACTATCTTCGATTCAATTAAATCGAACATGTCCGGACATCTCTGTAAAATTCAGCTACGACATTCGATCAAATTTATTTTCGGCAACTTTTCGTTTTTTGTCTAATTTTGACAAAGTCATTTGATTTATTTCTAAAAATATAAAATATTAGCTAACTTCGCATTTGCTTTAAAAAGGCAGTAAAAAAATTAACAGTTTATAAATAAAATTTAATGCTTTAATAATACCAAAGACCTAATAGATAAATATATTGATTTATTTATGACTGGATACAGTGTATTAGGGGTTATATACAGTTAGAAAGCCAAAAAGAGCGAATTTTTCAGAATTTTTCCTAAAAAACCTTTAATTTTATTGATCTAAAAATTATTATTACACATATTATGGCATTTTTTATGAGTAATGTTGGTCACCGACTTTAAAAATACCATTTTGAGAAAACGCGTTTAAAGTTTGAAAAGCACATAGGAGCGCTCTGAAACGCCTTTTCAAATTTGCCTGTTACTTCTAAAATATTCACCGGAAAGATATGAACTTTTCTGTGTGTATTCTTAAATATATGTAAATTAAGAAAATAAAACAAAATCGATTTCTTTAAAATTCTAACTGTATATATTATAATACATAATCAAAAAAAAAAATACAACTTTCTTAAAATTACTCTTTATATCTTTAACATATGTATATTAAACAACGGCACTTTATAAAACATATTATTTTAACGAAAATTATAACAAAAAAATTATATTTTTACTATAGACCAGGGTGGAACTTACAGCTCCACCTACCCTTGTTAAAGTTTACAAATGACAGCGAACCCCCTTAACCTAAATAAATTAGATTAGATTAGATTAGGAGGTGAATTATATATCCTTTATCACTGCAACTTGCTCAGGTTTATTGTGTGTCCTCCGTACATAGGTTAGAGCACGCTATCCAAGCCGGTCTTCTTAATCAGACTCCACAAGCTTGAAAACGGCTCCTTGATGAATCTTGCCGCAAACCGCAGAAGACAAAGGGCTTCACAGTAGCATGTTCTGCGGTTTCTTCTTCCCCTGGCAGAACCTACATAGGTTTTCTACTGCCAGGCCCATGGTTTCCAGGTGTTTATTTAGTCTGCAATGACCTGATAGTTGACCCACTATTATTCTTACTGCCTTCCGGTTGTAATTCAAAAGGTCTTTCGAAAACTCTGGCGAGTAAGCCTTAATTAATTCTTTCGCTTGACGCTGTCCTGGTGTTCTCATCCATCAGTTAAAAGCGTAGTTATTTTAAAATATTACAAAATGGATAATAAAAGACATCAACTGTACAAAATATGTTTATTTTTAAATTAAATTCCTGAATTCAGTACCTAAAAGATATTACAAACGAAGGGTAAACTTCCGAGTAAATGAACAATATTTAAATAAAAATCTCCTTCTTAAATTAACGTAAACAGAACATAAACAAATATAAAATAAATTGGCATTTGTTTCCGAATGAACATACCTATACCAATGTCAATGTACATATTATAATATTCTTTTAAACTATAATATTTATACTGATTTAACCATATAACCTTTAAATGTGTCTATATATTTGTCCATCCCCCAACTAATTAAAAGGTCTTTTATGTCGGCACTCACACCTTTTTAAAAAAATAATCTATCACTCAACACGACTTAACCAGAACAGCAATTTGCGCATCACTTAATAAGTTCTATTGTACTTGTACTCTATCGGCTTACGCGACGTAATGATACCGAGTTGATACAAAGAGACGCTTCATCGCCGCGCGATTGGTTACTTTTGGCGGAATAGTGCAATGCAGCGTTGCCAAGTTAATAACTTAGAGGACCGAATAAATAGCGAACGCTTTTTTTTTTAATGTTTAGGCAGCTTATCAGAGCTGGTATGAAGCTACAGTATCCGGTTACTAGTTAACGTCGGAACGTCCGAGTTTAATATCTAACGTTCAATTCAGATTATTCAAACGCCGTTCAAATTGGATAATTTCAAATTCAAATTCAATCTAAAATCAAATGCCAAATCCAATTCAAATTCAAATTCAAATTCAATATTCAAATTCAACTCAAACTCAATCCAAATTAAATCTAAATTCAAATTCAAATTCAAACTCAAATTCAAATTCAAATTCAAATTCAATTCAAATTCAAATTCAAATTCAAATTCAAACTCCAACTAAATTCAAATCAAATCTCAAGCCAAATTACCAACTCAAACCAAATTCAACCAATTCAATTAAATTCAAATTCAGATTCAGCAACTCAAATCCAAGTTCAAATTCAAATCAAATTCAAATTACATCCAAATTCAACTCAAATTCTCAACCAACCAACTCAAATCCAACCAAGTTCAAACTCAATTAACCAACCAGATCCAAATCCAACCAAATTCAAATTCAAATATCAAATTCAAATTCAAATTCAAATTCAAACCAAATTCAAATTTTATTATATAAGTTTCAAATATACAGTACAATGTTAAGCAATAATACAGATAGACAACAAAATTTAATTATTGGTAACAGCTTAAACATAAAGTAATTTATAAATTAAATCAACCCTATTATTTCTATATGGATGAAAGAGGTCAGCTAGACTACAGAACTATGCCTATGTTTGACCACTTGTCACCCTTAGAAAGTCAGCAATCTAGGTGTTAATAATAAAATAGTTATAATAATTTGTTGTAATACATAACAAGCTAAATCAAAAACTAAACACTAACGGAGGCGAAGCATATGCGGAACAAGACCATCAACAGGAATCAAAGAGCGGAGTAACGAGAAGAAATTGAATTGCAAAAGAATCATAGATTTTTTATTATATTAGTAAAAGTATTGTGATTTTCAAAAACAAATTTTTTTGTTAATAACTTATATTTTTTAACAATGTTACTAAAAATGTTATAAAAATAACTAGTACCTCTCAAATTTCTCCGTTATGATCTTTATGGTTAATTAAAAAATCCATATGTTCTAAAGTTTGAATATTGTAAATAATGCATATTTATTTTAAATTAAAAGTGTGAGAGGTATTTAATAATAGATGCGAGATAATATCCGAACAAAAATTAGAAATACAATGGATTTTTGTTACGCATGTTACACTATGACGTACCCGATCTGTTGGATAAATAACCTAAAGGTAAATCATAGTCTAGATATTACGATTAACCTAAAGGTAAAACATAGTCTAGATTTTCTTCACTTACTCACTCAAAACGATCGCTAAAAAATATTGTAACTCACTCGGGTATTAATTGACGATTAATGGTCTTAACCCTTAACGCTTTCGCTACTCTCGCGCATATTAGGTAAGTTAAAGGAAAACTGATATTTAAGAAATATTCGTTTTAATTAAAAATAATGCTTTTATTTTTCCACTAATATCTAAAGGTCGTGTTAGAAAAGAGCAAATACCTGTTATACGTACTTAAATCATAAAACTAAAAACTTAATACACGATTCGTCTTTTCATGGGACATTTAAGCCAAAAGTGTATCTAAAAAATGTGTTTAAAGAATATTTCTTAATAGTGGGGCTTTAAACACGTTAAGAGAAACAAAACAATAATATAAGGATCATTTTTAATCGTATTTAACATTACTAGCTACAAAAGGGTAGAATGCGGAACTTAATAAGGTTTTGTGACGTTGTGTTGTGACTGCATGTTTGTTTTAGGTTTATTCGGTTTGCTCTGTGTGTAACCTGTGTTATGGATCAGTGTGACAAATACTTTTGTGGAAATTTCATGGGTTTCTAATACATTGACATTTAAGTGCACATTGCATTTCCGTTGTAAATAAGAGCAGCTTAATACTTTCATCTAGAGATTTATTTATGTAACAAACATTGCTATACATTAATATTTTATATACATACTGCTAAATATAGAGTTTAATCAATATCTTGCTGGAGATAAAAGCTACAATGAACAAGGTTCTGGTGCGTCCCTATTCAAAAATTTGCCTGAACTGCAAGAGTGAATATGATCAGTTTAAAAGTATTAATAGTGATAAAAAGTATACTAAACGAGACAAAAGGCTAACAAACACTAAGAAACTAATAACTGACTCAGTCAGGGCACAAAGTAGATACAGAGTGTCTGCTTCGTTCACAAGGCAAGCGTATGCAATTTTACGAAAAGTGTTGGCCATTCGTTGTTAATTGTTTTCGGTGGTAGGCATGAAGATGGCTTAATGGCAAAAATATGGAAATTTATGGTAGAGGAAAGTACCCTTGACACCATGTCGTATTGAAAAATTTGTGCGGGCGAGTGTTTAAGTTCCAGGCTTTTTCTGCAATAACGAGCATTTTGAGCTTCACAAATGTATTTATTTCAAAATAGCATCCCGATGTAGAGCTAAATTTCATTGGTAGTAAAACCTCACTCAATCTTTATCTGCTCCTCATACCTAAAAAGCAAGTATGTAGATATCGGGATAAATGGACCGAAGCTACGGACATGGAAGCTGAATATCTACTACGCTTTCTGCATGACAAGTAGGTAATATTAACTTATGAACTATATATACCTTTCAACTAAATAGGATCAACATAAATCTAAAATCTATTTGGTTGATTAAGCTTGAGCATGCTATTTTCATATATTTCTTAAAGTTATACACTTCTTTACATTTGAGTACCATTTTGTCATGCTGAAATAAATAATCTCGCAATAAAGTTTGTGAGTTTAGTATATTCTTAAAGTGCTCAGTGCATTGTCACATATTTGTTCTTCACCTTCAGCAAAATGGTTTAATATGACTCTCCTGTGGAATGAAATATGTTTTTAGATTAAATGTAAAATTCTGCAAAAATCAAGGTAATTTGGTATCTTAGCTAACGATAAAAAAAGTCTTATCGTAAATAGTCAATAATTTTTGTACATCTGACAACGCCTGCTCTAGAAAAAGGTGGTTCTTTTGCAAAGATATGGGTTTCTTGAAATATGAATTTTTTTGATTAATGTACTACAAGTAAGTACAATGGATGTCATAATTTGAGTACATCAGTATTTAAGATTAAAAAGTTGATTTTTTTAATTAAAGACCATTATAATAATAATTGTAGACAAGGAGATTTAGCAATAAGACTTTTAAACATTGCGTGTAATAAACAGAAATCATCCTTTTAAATATGTTTAATATGTATTGTATTAATGATAGGGTATTTTAAAAGAAAATTATCTAGTTTTTACAGCAAGCCTACCATTTTACATATTTTAAAACAATAAGGCACTTTTTTTTAAGACATATGGGTTTAATATTAGTTAATATTTTAAGGAAATATACTTCTTAATTAATGCGCTTTTAGACTTAGATGCAAGTAAATTTTCTTAATATAAAACCACAAAATTTTGGAATCAGGCATTATTTTTAAACTCCTGAATTCTCTTGATTCAAGATTAATTTTTTTTCCGTACCCATAATTTAGAGTTATTGCAAATTATGTTGACAGTACCATTAACCTAAAAAAAAGAGAGCAAGTTTTTGGTATTTTTTCTTTATTGTTTTGTGTAGTAAGGGTTTTTATAACACCATCACGGAAATACATTTGAAAAAGCAAGGTTTTAAAATTTTTACTTCTAAAAACTTTTCCATTTTGTGATCGGCAGCCGTTCGGTTTGACGAACAGTTCCGAAGTTAAAATAAGGCCAAAATAAGGCATCACCTAAAACCGACATAAATAAAGCCGGGCACTATACTTATTAAGGGAGTCCTTATCCTACCATGCATCTGCGCAAGCTCAGATGTCAAAATAAGGCCGTTATTATTAGTGCCTGGCCTTATTTCACTGTGCAATAATTCTCTATTAACAACTTTTGGACATAAGTAAGTTCACTCAAATCGGCTTATTTTGACGTCCGGAGTCTGTCATCAAACGTTGTACACGTATTTTCGGGACACCCTGTATGTTGATTGATTAAGCCATTTAAATATTGCAGGTACTCTCTTCTAATACCCCTTTAGTATGATCTAGGAGAATAAAACCTTAACGTTGCTAAAACCATGAATTTTTCTGATGTTCCAAATTCCTTTTGGGGTAAATGGGGCCTTAAACATTTAACTTGACCTCTTACTAGGTCCCAATTGAGTAAAAACAGTTTAATAAATCTTTGATCTGGTGTCTTAAATGCGTCGTTTGGTCTTCGAAGTAAACATATTTTTCGTGATAACTTGTTATTTTCTAAACGGCAGTCTCTCTCTTGAAACCCTTTAGCAAAAATAAGTAACATAATTAAAAAAATGTACAATAGAGATTTTTTACCTTAAAATATTGTGACGTGGATTTTGAATACAGATAGGATCACTTTACCTCACTGGGACAAATATACCATATGGAACTATCTTTTGGGACCATAAGACCGGGGGACTGTGGAAATTATCTTAGCATTACACGATTAACTACAGCAACTATTTAACTAACTTAATTTGGTACGAGCATTCCCCAAACCAAGGGGAGCACTACGGGCATAACTAGAACTTTAATTCTTTACTTGACTTTAATTCTACTACCTTTCACTATCTTTACTACCTTCATTTTTAAAATTGTCTTCTGTTTAAATATTAAATTTTCCAGTATTTGTTTTGCAGTTCTACGCGGTCGACCTTGTTTAATGTTTTATTATTTTAAGTGTATCCTAGAAAATTGTTTCATTTATAGTTTTAAAACCTTGTCACATCACGCCCTGTTTTTATCTAGACAAGAAACCTAATTAAAATGTATACTTAGCTTTGACAAAATTGAGATTTTAGGTGCATTATAAGATGCTGTCCAAAACACATTAAAACTTTGGGAGGTATTAGGAAAAACTGAAAAAAAAATGTTTTTTTTCTGGTTCCGTTTAAAATCGGATTTTAAAATAATTTGAACTTCTGCACTGACACTTTGTCCACTCTATCTTATTTTTATATCCGTTTAACTCCTATCATCACCCCTAAATTTAAAGTAGCTTTTTCTTACTTGGTAATTAATATTATACATTAAAAAATATAAATAAAAATTTTGACAAGATATAAGAGTGTTTTTCTTTGTTCTAAACCGTTAAACTAAGTGTTTTTGAAAATATTAGTATTGTAAAATCCATTGACATGTTTTTTGTTTACCTCTTTCAAAAGCACCGCAGATCTAGTCTAGATGTATTAAGGTGCTCTGCCACTTAGGCGACGCGTCGCGACAAGTCAAGTGCTCCGGACAAGTTTACATGTATTTAAATGGAACCCTGCCAATATAGACGCGCCGCGCCGTTTATTTTGGCGGGGTTCCATTTAATTACATGTAAAGCAACTCTTGACGCGACGCTTCGTCTAAGTGGGCTAGCACCTTTAAGGTTTTGTCATACAAATAAGTAAAGGGCCAGGCACTATTTGCATTGAAAACCGGCATCGGTAAAATTCGTTAAGATGGTAGTATGTTTTGTATAAAAAGCCTATTATATTACTTTACTTCAACTACACTTTTGAAAAACAAAGATAGAAGATTGAAATTGGGGTTATTTGGTTAAAAATACACATCTTTAAAAGATAGAATTTGGTTTTAAAGTTTGCTTACCCGCAAAGAATCTATAGGATGGTCTAATTCATATCCTCGAAAAATTGTGCTAATACAAGCATATTTAAAATGGTTTAAGCCATACAATGAATATCAAAACAGTAAGAGTGATTTTTATTTTACTTGTGACCTTTAAATACATTTTTACCAGTTTAAATAAAATTTTTGGAATACAACTGCAGGATTTACTAAGTTAAAATTAAAATAAACTTACTACAAAATATTTATTTTGATCTATTGTAAATAATGTTACGCCTAAAGCATAAAAAATATCTTGAAATAGCTTTTTACGTAATTATTGAAGTAAGGCAACTACAGATTGATTAAAAAATGAGGCTACTGACATATTGATGGATTTTTAACAACACATAGAAGCGACATTCGTATATTACGGAAAACTATTTTTCTTTCAACCACGTTATTCTTAAACCAAAACCGAGACCTAAAATAAAGTTGTGCACCTATGTATATACAACAAAATGACCAACTTTGCTTTAAAATTAACTTAATTAAAAGAAATAATCATTTCCCGTAAAATTGGCGAATGTCGCTTACGATGTTTTGTCAAAAACCCATCGATATATGACACAAACAATGGCTCACCACAAACGCCTCGGCCTTTGGTACAAAAAATTATAGAGAATTATTTAGGGTGCTCAAAAAAAAAAGATCCACACCATTATGTATATGTTTTCTCAAATGGAACCTGTAAATTAGCCCATTTTTTGGATTGTAGAAAAAAATAGGGTAAGTTTTATCAGCGATTCTTATACCAAACAAATAAGATTTTTAGGATACCTATTTAAGAATTTTAAAAAAATTTATGACAAAAACAAAATTTTAATATATCCTACCTTACTTACGCTTGACTTTGTTTATTACGTTTTATTGCTAGAATATTAAGCGTGCCATCACCTTTATTTAATTTTTTACTAAAAATTTTACAGGGTATCCAGAAACTAATATTTAATATTAGTTACCTTAGAGTGAAAATTACACACTTATTTAAATTAAAAAAACCCTGTATATGTATTATTTCAGTTTTAGATTGTAGGGACAAAAATGGGATAGGCTTGTTTAGCAATTCATATGCCAAAAATGTAACGTTTTTCAGATATTTGGGGTTTTAAGTAATTTATGACAAAAAGAACTTAAATTTCCGATATAGGGCAACTTTTTAGTTTAAATGGAACTCATGGTATATTTCTAAAAAACCCATTAATTTAATATATTTTTTGATGTTAGTTAATGTTTCCTATTTTAATATAATTTTAATGTTTTAGCCATTCTAATAGGTGAAAGTAAATTCTTCGTAGTAAGTAATATCCATTTTAATATTAACTTGACCAATCTTGTAGGACTGTTCTAAAAAGCTAAGCTAATAAAACTTATTAAATAGTTACAAGTCCAAAAAAAATGTATCTTAAAAAATGTTTTGGCCTTTAATTTATGGTTTAGACAATAGTAATTATGCTTGTATTGGCACAATTTTTTCTAGACTATGATTTGGAACACCCGGTAGATTCTTTGCGGGTCAGCAAGCTTTAAAACCTTATTATATCTTTTGAATACAGTGCTTGTTTAAATTTGGAACCCCCTTCTACCTCTTGAATTGTTTGGTATTTTTCATGATAATTTAACGACTTTAGTAAGACAATATAAACTAAATTTTAGAGTTGACAGAATAAATGTCAAACTGAGAGCTGGGTGCTATTTTGAAAAAAAAAAAATAAATAGAAAGGGGGATCTTGTGGCACGTCATTTTAAAACTCCTGAAGAGTACTTTACAACCCCAGAATATAAAGTCAATACCTTTACCTGCTACAAAATGGCGGTAGTATAAAAATTCCCTGAATACCTCATTTGGATGGCCATATTTCCGAATCTAACAAAGCTAGATACACTTATTGTGGTATTTTCTAAAAGCTCTCTTAAAAATCTAATCACGTTACTTTTTTTACATTTTTAGCCAGTTTATTAGTAAGTGTTTTTGTTTTTTTTGGTAAACCAAAAACTTACTGATAAACTGCTAAAAATGTAAAAAGTTTTTGGTAAACTTTTTACCACATTTTTGAGAGGCGACATAAGCTCAGTTTACGTTCTGGCGTCTTGTTAAGATTTTATTTTATTGGTTTTAAATAATTTCGACCAAAAGCTTATGATCATTTGTTAAGAGTTTAAAACCTTCTCTCTATTGAAAGTATTTTAATATTAAATATTTTATTAATTTATTTCTTATAAAGTAATCCTAACATTTATTATATTATGCAAAGATAGAATAGTTCGTCATAGTATATAAAAGTTTAAATTTTTCTTAAAATGTTTAATAAAATTTTTAATTCTGGAAATAAGCCAAATATTATTTTATTTATACTAATAATGCCACAAAGGCAATGTGTTGTAGAACATGTCAAAAAAGAAATAGTGATTATAGAATCTATTGCATAGAAAATTTATATTATGATTTTTAAGCTCTGTACTCTACAGAATGGTTGTAAGTCATGTTTTAAATGAAGATCATTTCCGTTTTGATGGCTTGAGTTAAAATACTTCGATTTATATATCTTTCATAAAGTGTAAACCGGGGCGAGCATGGTGTAGAGGCTAACGTATCAGCCTCTCACCGCAGCGATCCGGGTTCGAATTTCGGTTCCTTCCACGGATTTTTAATAGCTCGACAGATGATAATGTTGCTGGTTCTGTGCTGTGAAGTGAGTGGATGTGCTTATGCTACGCTCACCCACAGCCTGCACCAGCCAGCAAAATCGCATTCCAAGCATAGATTGCATACCAAAGGCGATTATCTCTTTTTTCTTTTGATACTATAAATATACCCACAGTAAAATTTCATATATTTTTTAACTTTTAATTTTTAATATTATTTACTGATTAATTTATAACATAAAACAGTCCTTATAAAGGGCACACATCAACTATGGCCACCTCAGGGGGTGCAAAAGGCACCCCAAATAACATTCTTAATCGAGGAAATAAAACACCGGATCCTGTAATGTCCCCAACGATAAGTCAAGACAATTTACCAAATAAAGGAAATTTTTCTAAGCAGTAAGCACCAGCAGTTCCTGTAGGATATGCAGGAAATATTATAGAAAAATCAAAGCCAGTATGATCCTATAAAACAAAAATCGCTAATACACCAACATTTTAAAGACTTTCACCATGAACTTGGAGATACGCCCATTGGGGATGGAGACATCGCACCGCAAAATTCGCCAGTCTTAAACCCATATGCCTTTCCGCCAGAAGAATCACCTGAAAATGAAGGAACAAATAATTTAGAAAAACAGAATATCTTATTAGAACAACAACAAGAACTAGAAAGACTGAAGGCAGAAAACCTAAAAAATACTCAACAGCCTATACTAGCCAACAACAAGAAAAGGCTAAGAAGCTCGCCTGAAAAAGAAAGATTGTTTAAAATACGAAATTTTGAGCAAAACGTATAACCAACAAGCAACCGATTTGAACCACTAAATAAAGATAAAGACACAGATAATAGCCAAAATTGGAACGAAGAAATGCATGACGTTCCGCCTAAAGAAAACGGGGACAAAAATATAAAACCATCTGAAAAAGGCACAACACAAGACAAAACTAAAAATGACAAAAAACCACCACCCATTGTCATAAACGGAACCCTAACCACCAATAGATTATTTACAAAATTTACAGACGAGCTTAACAAATTTATAGGCAAACAAAACTATACTTTAAAAACAACCAAATTTAGTACAACCGTCTACTGTGAAACCTTCATATTATAAATACAAACAAGAAATAGAAAAGGATAAAGAAATACAATGGTACACCTATACTACAGAAGAAAACAAAGATGGCTTTGTCTTAAAAGGCCTCGACCATCTGCCCGATCTGGAGAAAATTAAAAACGAAATTAAACAAAAACATAACATAGAAGTAAAAAACATATACGTCATGAATACAAGAACATGTACGATGCACCTCGTAGTTACCAAAGCAGATTTAAAACTTACAGAAATTTAAAAAATCAAATACCTAAATAATGTTCGAGTCAATTGGGAGAGACGCCGCCAAGACAGAGAGATAGTACAATGCCGCCGCTGTTGCAGATGGGGGCATACTAGAACTAACTGCCACTATGCCCCTCGCTGCGATCATTGTTTAAAAACGCATTACACCACCGAATGAACCAACCCCTAAGAATTAAAATGTGCAAATTGCGGGCAAGAACATAGGGCATCTTCAACAAGCTGTAAAATCTACGAATACCGAGCTAAAAACATACAGCAAAAACAAAATAAGCCGAGATTCGTCGATGCACCACCCCCAAAGATTAATGCGTGGAAGAGCGAAGCCGACAGGGCAAATATCGCATCGGTGAGCAGAACAAGCGCTCCCAACTCTAGAATTCCAAACAAGGAAGATTTTCCGCCATTAAGAACAAGGCCACGTTTACCGATGGAAGACCGCCCACCAGGACACCGCATCCAACAAGCAGACAATCATGTAAGTCAACTACAAAGTGTTTTTAATTAGTTTAACAATAGAGTTAATGTAAAAGAAATTGTAAGATTCCTAAATGATTTTCTACAAACAGTAACAACATATAAAAACAAAACAGAAAGAGGTATGGCTATAATTTCCTTTATTGATCAAATTGAATCTTATGACATCTAAACAATTAAAAATAATTCAATGGAACGCATGCAAACGGAATCAAAAACAAAATAGGGGAACTAATAAATTTTCTACAAACCTACAAAGAAGATATAATGGCAGTCTGTGAAACTAAATTAATACCAAAAACAAAGTAACCATACGAAATTATACAATACATAGAAAAGATCGAAACATACGAGAGGGGAGGCTGTGTTTGTTAAACATTCCATTCCTCATGTCGCACTAGAAAGTGTAAATTCACAAATTGAAAATGTTTCAATAAAACTGCGGAATGGAGTGGTGATAAACAGCAGCTACGCCAGGCCAAGATTACCTATACGACAAGAAGATTTTGATGAAATTTTTAATTTGGATCACAAAGTACTAGTGCTGGGTGACCTAAATGCTCGAAATGTACTATGGCATAATCACCCTTTCGCGGGTGTCCCAACACCTCAGACATGGTCTCAGTACCCTGGGACGGTGTTTGGGGGTAACCTTGTCGTGGTAAGAGGGCTTAAGCCTTTGCCTAACCCAGACTGGAGCAACTGCTCCTGCATGGGGTGGGCCAGGGTAACTAAACGGGACACCCACCCATATACCGTACCCCTTGGAATGGTGGTTGATGAGGTAAAACCAGGGGGTGTGGGGGCTTGCCTTAACCGGCCGGCCAAGTGGATAGAAACCACAATAAAAACACCCTCAAATCAAGGTGGAACAGCGTAAGCCGAAGATTTGGCGTAGTTGACAAAGCTCGACTGTGGGGCCAAAGGGTAAGTTGGTTACGATTATGCGGACTCCGGGGCACCAGGCGCACCCCGGTTTTACTAGCCTTCCCTTGCTATGCGGGGCTCTGGCAAGGGCGACTGCACTTTCCCTAGCTACTCGTGGGAACTATATGGACACAAGTAGAAATAAAAAACCCGAGGAGGACTCAGAAATGAGCGACTCTTCAACAGTAACGGAAGAAGGGGCAACTTCGGCTGCGGACTTCTTCCAAAGTGTCCAAGAAGGAGGAGTAGCCTAGGCTACGGACTCCTCTCAGGATAAAGGAGGGACCAGCAAAGACTGCACTGGGAAAGGCTTCCTCAACACATGCATGGGAAAATATACATCAGTGGACCATGCACAAAAAGAGCTAAAGAACTACTCAAAATGGGTAGGAATCAGCTAAGAACGATCACAGGTTTCCTCACCGGACATGCTCCAGTGAAAGAACACCTAAATAAAATGGGATTATACAACGGAGATCTGGACTGCAGATTATGTGGTGCAGAGACCGAAACAGTATCCCACATACTGTCAGAGTGTGAGGCACTGGATCACAAAAGACAGGCAATCTTCGGGGATATTAGAGTGCCCCCGGAAACATATGGTACGCACCCAGCAGACCTATACCGCCTTCTTCAAGGAACTAGGGTACTGGAATGGGTACAATAAAACGGGAGTTTGGTACAATAAGCCTTCAGGCTGCAGTGCCACCGGACATGCAGACGGCTCCCTGGGAAAAAAAAAAAAAAAA
>JACEGR010011118.1:0-16117 GCA_014170235.1 Listronotus bonariensis | reverse complement strand
AAGGATAACGGTTTAATAAATTGCCCCATGTCAATTTAAGTATTAGCTAATAAGTTTTTTAGAAAGTTTTAACTTTGAAAGGCTTTGCAGCATTTACAGGTTTAAAATTAAAAGTTTATTAAAAAGACTAATAAAAGTTGTATATATATATATATTGGTTTAAAACTACAGTAACCGAAGTTAATTACTTGGTCTTTATTATTAGTTTATAGTGGCCAAAGTATAAAGTAAATTAAAAGGTGTCACACCTCGTATCTCACAAACAATCAAATTTAAACTACAAATACATAAAGGCAAAATTTAGTAAAATAAAAATATAAATACAAGTAATTAAGTAATAATTGTAGTAAAGTAAGTTAATTTTAAATAATGAGTTGGTATAATAAGAGTATCAAAAAAATATATATTTAAACTTTTTTTGTACAGTCAACATATAAAATAAAATTAGATAATAAAAAATTGTAATGTTAGGTTATTAGGGTATAAACACTCTGTATCTTCTAAACAAATTAAGCTAACCATGACGAACTGATACCCTACAAGGTAAGCAAAAAACACGCCACCCTGTACACCAGAAATTACAAAAACATAACTTTAATTTAGTAAGTGTAATTTAGTACCAAATGTTACTTGTTGTTACAGGGTGACGAACAATGAACACCTTGTACTTTGTTACAAAAAAAATATACAGGGTGTCCTGGAATATGTGCGCAAGGTCTAGGATTTACATACAGCGTGTTTTCGGAAGTTCTTACCAAATGGGAAGTCCTGCTTAATTGGAAGATACATTTCCAGACAAATAACTGTATGTTAAATGAACATCGTAGCTTAAAAAGACCTATTTTCAAATTATTAAAGTATTTTTAAGTAAGAGACTAAACTTTAAAAAGTAATATCTCGTCATTTTATAAAGAAAAGTTCCCATAAGTTGGAGTTGCTTTGTTTATAAGGTACAGGGCTCTAAAGCTTTTAAAAAGTCGGTGTTTTTGTAAATATCCTAAATACCCTTAAACTAATTTGGTTAAAATAAAGCGCTTGTGAAGTTTAAACAAGATTGACTTTATTGGGTTTAGTAGCGTTTCAGTATAATAATATTGAGAGGAAAATGTAAACTCTGGGTTATCCATGATCCTAATTTTGTCCAAGACTATATTAAAGTAGACTTTAATTAAGAGAAAGCCAGAGGCAATCGACTATTTTTTTCTAACCGGGTCATTTAAGTCATTTTTTTGATTTAACCCTATTTATCGGAGTGGTTCAAACCTAACTTGAAATGACAACGTAAATATGAGAGTTGGATACAGATAGGTATTTAAATGTTTTTAAATTGTCTTAAAAACGTATTAACACGAAAAAACGCCTTTAAATATTGTGCGAGCAACAAAAAGGAAAATAACTTGATAGTAAGACAGAACTGATGAACGCGTGGCTTTTTTTTTTTGCTGAATCGTAGTCTATCATAAACCAATATGGTAAACTCTTGCTTGTCTGCAATTAAATTAATGAATTTTAAATACATTTTAGTCGCCGTCACTTTGGTAACCCTTATAATAATTTTAATAAATAAAATAAACAACAAAATGTATAAAGTAGCAAAAATTTGTTGTACCGAATATAATATAAAACCAAGCTCAATATTAAGGATGCCTTTATTTTAAATTGCTTGTTCTACAAGCTTCAAAATCCCTAAAAGTTCACGCTTAGATTCTTTGTTACAGTGTTATTTTTATTATATGCATTTTACAGCAAATTGAGGCAATATTTTTCAATACTTAAGCGTTTGTACGGCTTGTTGAAACACGTGATTTCTATATTATATTATGCAAACATTTAGAAAAAAATATTTATAAATTTACACACTCGGTGTTTTTAAATACCTACATTTAAACATTTCTATACCAAATAGGACACAAACATGGCAAATGGTTTTTTTACGTTGTATGTTAATACCAAACATAAGTTTTCATGTTATCATATAGATTTTTAGTTTACCTAATTTTTATTTAAAACTAAAAGAAATGTTTTAAAATAATTTAAAAGTCATTGGTATTTTATTTTAAAATGTGGTTTAAGTGCATTTTACAAAGAGTTTATTAATAGTATTAAAACAAAAAATATAAAATAAATAACCAGACTAACCAGTATTATATATGTTTTACAATGAAAAAATATTTTTTAAACAAACGACATTCCATATTTAAGGCACTTTGTCTTTCTCAAAAACGTGTAGTGGCTAATAACATGTTTTGAAATATAAAAAAATTTAAAAATACAAACAGCCACACTGTATATTTTTATAGAAAACAGTCCTATTTTGACCACAAAAATTTGCCCTTAAAATATGTTTAGTAGCTGTTGGCATACCCTGTATTTACATTTTACAGGTTGTCTCCTAAGTACGATTTGAAACCTAAGAAGGTGATTTTTTATGTATATTTAATTAAAAATGCAAAGTTTCAATTTTTTTCTTTGTATTTAGCTTCATTTAAAAAAAAATAAATCACTTTAATTTATCTGTTAAAGCGTTTTTTAGATGTTTAAAAACTTTAACGCCCTGTATTTCAAAAATGAAGCAAGTCCGGACATACGTTAATAGAAACTTTTTCATAAAAAACAACATAAGCAATTAACCTTCTAATTTTTGTACTGTAGTTAAGGAACACCCTGTATTTGCAATAAACTCTTTTATGAGTACTACGAGAATTAATTAGCCGTCTAATCATCATTTACTCTAAATTTAAACCGATCATCAAACAAGCACATTGCGAACTTGTCTCTATCAGATGAGCAGCTCCATATATTCATTTCTTTCCCTTACTTCAATTTTAACCGTAGATTAATTTGCGGTTTTAATTTATATTTATGTAGAGGAACTGATAATAACAGAGATGTTAAATGTTTCGTCATACCTTGTTGTCATCTCTTTATGTCGTCTAAACTAAGAGTGAACAAAAAATTACGTCATTGACGTAAGTCTGAAAAATTTGTCAATCAAATGTTAATACACGTCGTGATCGGTTTTGATATTTTAGACATCTCAAAAATTTAAATGTTTTTCAAAATTTTTATGTAAAAGTTAAGTTAAAGAAAAAATATTAGGTGTTTTGTGCCCACAAACTAACCGACTAAATATGCCTATTTGGCGTGCCTTACAGTAACTTGGTGTTTAACCTTTAAAAAAAATATATGACGTCACGTAATGTGACGAAACATTCAGCAGCCCTGGCATAAACTTTACCGGTTTGTAAAACAAAATTAAATTATCTCTTTAACTTTTATGTTTTTCAAAATCGGTTAAGTAGTTTCCGGAAAAATGCACCTAAATATTTAAGGGTGTTTCTAGCCCACCCTATAACTTATTAGTTTTAATATATTAACATAAAATTTTTGATGGGGAGGGTATAACTCCAAAGGGGTTAGTTTTAAGACAAAATGTGTGTTTTAAAAAAATTGACGTGTCCGATTTTTTTATAAATATACAAATAACGACGTTGTACAGGATTGCTCGTTTGAATTGAAAATGTTATTTATGTTTATAGGAGAAAAGTCCTACTTTAACCACAAAATTACGCCTTTAAAATATGTGTAGTAAACTTTGAAACACAAAGTACTTTAAATACATTTAATTTAAACGTTTTTGTAATTATTATATACGAGAATTAATTAAACGGCTAATTATTTCCTCATCATTTACTCTAAATTTAATACCGATCATCCAACAAGCACATTGCAAGCTTGTCTCTATCAGATGTGCAGCTCCATATATTCATCTCTTTCCCTCTACTTCAATTTTAACCGTAGATTAATTTTAAACGTAGATTAATTTGCGGTTTTAATTAATATTTATGGAGAGGGAGCCATTATTTCGAATTATTTTTCCCGCATTAATCATTCTCTTTAAGGGTTTCACGAATATGCGTATTTGTTTTTAGGCTGATGATTACGGAGGGTAGTTTTCGTAGTATGAATTTTGGTTTAGCGGAAGCTGTACAGAGTGTTTTTTCTGGCTAGGATTAAAGTAGTCCCTGGGCCAGTAATGAAATTTACTTAATGATAATAACACTTTTTAATCTTTTAGGGGGTTTCTTTTGACGAGTCTACCATGAATATTTCATACTACCATATATGGAAGCGGCGCTTTAATCCAGCCTGTGTAGGACTGGGCAAACGCGGTATTTTTGTCGGACAAGTTTGCCATAACGTAACGGTTACAGTTACGAAACCCGCATAACTCGATACCCAATCCATGGGTCTTATGGTTTCGTGACTGTAACACTTACGATTTTGGGCACAATGTTTAAACATTACACGTAAAACATTGTAGTAAACTTTTTGACAAAAAAGTGACTCGATCACTCAGTTTGGCACCCAAAACATTTGAAATTGACAGGCTGGGTAAAAGCGCCGCTTCCATATACCGGGTGATGCATTGCCGGGCCGGACATAGGTAATCCCATGTAATTTTTAATGGGGTCAATTATTTTCTGCCCTAATTACTTTAGAGAAAAATTCTATTGAAGTTTATTAAACAGCATGCAAATCTACGTCTATGGTAAAACTTTTTTCATTTAACCCGTTTGCTAGTTAGATGCTATTATTATTTTTAAACATTGTTACATTATTATCGCTTTATATTTATGAACAACAATAAAAAATACCAGTTTAGTGCTTTATTATTATCAAAAATCGTAGAGCGAAAAGATTAACCATGAGTTATACTACTGAAGAAAAAGTATTGATGATTAAAAATTTATCAAGGAAATAGTTACCAAAAGGTGTCAGACATGTTCGCTGCTCAGTATCCGAATAAACCATTACCCGGAAAATCGACAGTCGATAGGACTATCAAAAATGTGAGACCAAAGGCACAGTGATAAATAACTGTAGATGTGAAGCTAGGGAGTATCAAAGAAAAGAAAATGTAAGAGATGATAGAGATTTGAAAATTTTATTTCACGTGGAACAAAATGTAGGGAAGGTGAGTACAAGGAAGCTTCGGAATAATATAGGAAAAGATCAATCAACAGTGCTTCGGATTTTGAAAATGCATAAATACATTTAATATATATATGAAAGACATTAAGAGCTAAGGGATGGGGACAAAATACGACGGCAGGAATTTTGTTTTGACATGATGGAAAGGGCAAACATGGACAGGAAATTTTTAAGAAATATTTGTTTTACTGATGAATGCACATTTACGTTAAACAATGAACCCAATCATCAAAATTACCGATACTGGAGCAAAGAAAACCAACACAGATTTGTCGAAACGATGACGCAATATCCACAGAAAGTATGTTTGGACGGGGGTTTTCGGAGAACATATTATTGGACCATTTTTTCTTAATCAAAATTTTAATGCAAAATTTTATTTGGAACTACTTGAAGAACTAATTTTACCCGCTTTAAATGATGTATCCAGAAAAAATCAGGAAATTTGGTACCAAATGGATGGCTGCCAGGCACATGGAAATGTTATTGGCCTACATCACACCATAAATTGGCCAGCCAGGTCTCCTGATATTTCGCCAAATGACTTCTTCCTCTGGGGCCATTAAAAAGCATAATATACAAGGATAAAAATTACTCTAATCTAGATGAGTTAAAAATGCTGTTTCTGCAGAATGCAATAAAATTTCAATTTACCAGTTAGCCAATGTAAGAAGATAATTTTATGAACCTTTGGGTTATTGTCTAGCAGTCAATGGAGGAATATTTGAAAATTTTCCTAAATCTTAAGTTTATTTCCAACATATTAATTATTGCAATAATATTAATAATTTATTGAAGCATGTAAATATTATAAATGTCATAAGTTCTTGAAATTTGTTACTCTAGTTTAGTTTAACTTAACTTAATTCGTTTGTATAAATACAACTTTAATCTATTCACTGTACGATTTTTGGATAATAATAAAGCACTAAATTTTAAAATGACAACGTTATGTCACGCTTACTGGTATTTTTATTGTTGTTCATAAATATGAGGCGATAATAATGTAACAATTTTTAAAAATATATTAGCATCTAACTAGCAAACGGGTTAACCGAAAACTCTAAAGTTTTTACCATGGACGTAGATTTGCGCTTCAATAAACTTTAATAGAATTTTTCTCTAAAATAATTAGGGGAGCCAATAATTGACCCCATTAAAAATTACATGGAATTTCCTGTGTCCCGCCCGGCGATGCATCACCCGGTATGTGAATATTCGTAGTAGACACGTCAAAAGAAACCCCTCTAAAAGGTTTTAAAAGTGTTATAAGCAAAAAGTCAATTTCATTACTGGCCCGGGGACTATAGGTTATAGGCTAAACGGCAAGAGATACAAAAAAACTAAGATTCGTGTCTCGTTCTAATTATTAATGTTTAATTTATTAGCACAACCAGATCCCCCTAATTTAATTAGTTTAGAAGATACGGGGTGATACTTAAAATTCGTTGACCTTTATGATGTTTTATAACTAGGGCACTTATGAAGATAGAAAGAAACTATAAATAACATTTTTTTTACTTTTTATGTAGAACCAAATCACCAATTTTTAATGGGACAGCCTGTATCTGAGTATCTTAAAAATTACATTTTTTCTTGCAATTTCAACAATTTATAACACCTAGTATTTTATTTTGTTCTTAACAGCAAAACTTACAAGAAATAAAACGAAGGATAGTGGGCTATGGATTAAATTAATAGGCAAATATTGGAATAGGCAAAAAGTGCTAGCAGGATTAAGGAAAAACCCTATTTTATTACTGCTAAACCTTAACGCGCTTATGTGAAGAAGTCTTATTGGTCAGCATAACATTCTTGTATTATTATTAACCTAAAACTAGGATATTATTCGTTTTTATTTAAAGTCTACTTTATTTATTTGTTTTGTATAGTTACAATTAAATAAGTTTTAACTTTTTAGTATATTTTAAAGACAAAATTTAAAAATAAACAAAAAATACTTTAACTCTTAACCTCATTTCGTTTTCAAATGTTAAAATAAGGAAGGGAAACAATCGACTATATTTTGGCAGAATTAAAGTCTAGCAGTAACTTTAATTAAGTTTCCCTTATTTAAAACTACTACTGCGATGAGCATGCGTAATGTCAAAATACTGCTGAATTTATTACTGCTAGACCTTATATGAAGTCCAATAATTCCCTAATATTTATTAATTTTTTAAACGATATGTTTATTAAATAATCAATTTAACAAAAAACTAAAACATTTATTAAGCAAAAATTATAACAAGATTCATTTATAGCAGCAACTAAACAATTATCTCAATAGTTATTACATATGTACAACTTTTTGCTTGAAATTTGTAACTTACTAAAAAATAGTTATTGACAGTTAAGTTTCTACAACTTCTATTAAAAATTAAACGCTCTACATGCTAAACCGTCATGGGGCGTTAGTATATATTCCTATTAAAATTAAGAGCTTATCGTTGCCAAGTATTCTCTTAATGTATCTAGGACTCACCCTAGTTAAGCGTTTGCTAACATTTTTTAAAAATCTATTTTTTAAGATACAGGGTGTATCATTAAAAATAGTAAAAATGGCATCAGTTCTCAGCCAACGTGAACGTACCAAATAACATTAATTTGCATCCTTTGCAGCCATACATGTCACTAAAACTTCGAAATCGCATAAAAGCCAGTTCATACAGACGCGAAAAGCAAATTACGAAACGCGAATTTAATTTTCATTGGTTAATTTGACATAAAATTAAAGGCGGGTCATTCAAAATGTTGATAGTTTAAAGATGTTGCGAATTCGCAAAATTTAAAATCTAGTGGGCGGGAAACTTGAGATCATTTTAATTTCTGGCGAATATTCGCGTGCGCACATGCGTAGAAACAAGAGGTTATTTTTCATATGTCATTTTAAAAACAATTTTGTTATTGTTATTTTTATGTCATTCTATTAGCTGTTTGGAACATTATTTTTTTGTTCATTTTCTTAAGTATTATGTATTTTTTGATTTGAATTTATAGTAACTTTTCTAGCACTTTTCATTTATAATAAATTTGCAGCGTTTCTACGTCTAAGTTGTCAAATATATGTGCTATATTCTTTATTCATCACATCAGATAAATGTTATATTATTAAAAGGAAAAACAAAGAAAATCTCAAAAGAACCCAAAAGTAGGGTCACCTCCGAAATAAAAAGAATACAGAAATTTGTAGGTTATGTTGTTGCTTGTTGCCAATGACATAACGTAATGGACCGGCTCTCGCGATTGCTTATTGATGCCAGAGCAGTGCTAGAGAGATGGAGGTAATTACGGCAAAAACGTGCATTTATATTCATTTACCATTAAAAAGCAGTTGAATTTAAAAGTGATTTCTTGTTTTTAAAGTAAATTGTGATCAAAATGTTTGCCTATGGTTGTTGTTTAATATGGTTAACGCATGTGCAGCTATAAATTGCACTGCAAGGTGGAAAAAAGGGGACACTACGAAATTTCACAGGTAGGCACCACAAAAAGGCACATTGTTTAGATAATATTTTCATTGTTATGTTTAAGTAGATAAAATTTATTATTTATTATTTACTAGTGTTAAAAGTTCAGTAAAAACGTCTTATGTATGTACTATAAAGTAGGTCTTATGTATGTACTTTAAAGTACGTACATAAGACGTACATTTTAGAATCATCTTACGTCTTATGTATGTACTTCAAAGTACGTACATAAGACGTACATTTTAAAACCATTTTACGTCTTATGTATGTACTTTAAAATGTACATACACATGAGGCGTACATTTTAGAACCATTTTACTTCATTACGTCCGAGGAGCTAAATTGAATATCTTATGTACGTATATCTAATACGCCTTCTGTATGTCCTTTAAGAAACCACTTACATACGTACATTTACATCATAATACGCATATACAAAAAAAACAGTTTCAAAAATTTTTAAAAATGTAGGTTTAATTCTTGATTTTTTATAGCTACTTGTACCACAAAATATACGTTTATATTATAAAAACTACATTAGACAATGGATAAACGAATGCTTCTTAATATATAAAAAGAAATTTAATTAAAGATTGAAGTAAGCGGTATCTAATAAAAACACCCAAGAGTAGTAACAAAAATAACTTTACAAAAATTATATAGTTAAAAAATATGTATATAATGTACTAAAAATGCACTAATCTATTTATAAAAAGTCAAAAAGTTAAACAGACAAGTACAAAGTTCTGAAAATATACTTTAACCCCATATTCCCATTTAAATTTTATTACTTGCCGGGCTTTCTTGCCGTAATTAGCTCCATCTCTCTCTCGGACCTCTCTCTCTTTCGTTGGCCGCAAATAAATTCACAGCAACAATACGTTGGGGCCGGTCCATTTTGTCATGTCATTGCTTGTTGCCTAGAATTTCGGCAAATTTCGCAGCTGTATGAACATGACAAAAAACGCGAATTTTTTGGCCAAATATTCGCTTTCGCAATTCGTTTTTGCCTCTGTATGAACTAGCTTTAGCTCTTCCAAAGACCCAGGACAGACGCGCACTAGCAACCTTTTTCGGCAACTAAAATTTGCAATAAAGAAACGTAATTGTTTTTATGTAATACCGCGCATTAGCGACTTTTTATAATGGCAACTAAAAAATGACATCTTTATCTATTTTTAAAGCGTTTCAAACCCAATACCGTTTTTGGTTTTCTTTTTTCTGTTATTTTAAACAAAACCAATTATTACTGCTGTCTCAGTGAAAGTGGAAGATATTGTGGGTAGAGCTATGAGCATGTACGGTTTTGTAGTAAGAAACACTTGCGAGTTCAGCAATATGAATTGTTTCAGAGTTTTAATTTTTTCTTATGTTCGCAGTATATTGGAATACTGTTCGGTTGTGTGGAGTCTCTACTACCAGTGTCACGGATACGCATTTGAAAAAGTGCAAAATAAATTGTGATACTTGTACTATAAGGAAACTGGCATATACGATTTTAACGTATCAAAATCATATTTATTACAGAGATATAATCTGCATACCCTGTCAAAAAGAAGAAATGTGCATGCTCTTCTTTGTCTGTACAAGGTTTTGCATAATGAAATTGATGATCCAGCACTTTTGTCACTTGTTCCGTTGCATGTGCCTCCATATGCTACTAGATGTTCCAACACCTTTCCTCAGCGGAGGATTGCAAGGAATAATACCTTCTAAATTCACAACTGCATAGAATGTGCGCTGGTTATAATGAAATCCAGGCTCATTGCGATATCTTTTCTGTAAGTCTTGACTCGTTTAGAACTATTCTTGGCCAGATTCTGGAAAATTAGTTTCGAAGTATGTTCCCTTTCTTTTACTGTTTACTGTCTTTTCTATTGGCAACTTGTACATGTTTTGTTATTTTATTGTATTGTTTTTATTGTATTATCTTATTATGTATATACAGGGTGCCAGAGAAAATGTGGAAATCTCTCGCACACGTATGGAACAGATGAAAATAATACGACAAGTTTCTATAAAATTTTTCCGTTTAAGCCCCCCTGCGGAGATATGATCCCCTAAAGGGGGCAGCTAGAAATCGATTTTTCGTGAATAACTTTTAAAGCGCTCTGTATAATTTGATAATATTTTAGTACGATGCATACTAGTAAAGACCTCTTAAAATAGTGCCCTTAAAACTTATGTCGCTTCTTTAGTTTGCCATGGACGGACTAGTTTTCGCACATTATTGATAATATTTTTTACGCCCTGTATGGTAAAGACACAAAAAATAAGTTTTTGGGTAGTTTAAACCTTTTGCTAAAAAAAGGTACTCTTGTTTGACATCGATAAAATTTTTGAGTTTTTGAGTAAAAAATTATTTTAACAATAAGAGTTTATTTTTGTTTATTAATACAGTATTTTATTTTCGATGTAATTTGTAATTTTTGATTCAGTATTGAAGTCCTCTCGTAGCAGGTAAGGAATTTGTTGCAAATGTTGTTAAAATAATGTTTTAAACGAAAACGGCTCATTTCATCGATGTCAAACAAAAGAATCTTTTTTTAGCAAAAAGTTTAAACTACCCAAAAACATATTTTTTGTGTCTTCACCATACAGGGCGTAAAAATATTATCAATAATGTGCGAAAACTAGTCCGTCCCTGGCAAACTAAAGAAGCGACATAAGTTTCAAGGGCACTATTTTAAGAGGTCTTTACTAGTATGCATCGTACTAAAATATTATCAAATTATACAGAGCGCTTTAAAAGTTATTCACGAAAAATCGATTTCTAGCTGCCCCCTTTAGGGATCATATCTCCGCAACGGAAAAATTTTATAGGAACTTGTCGTATTATTTTCATCTGTTCCATACGTGTGCGAGAGATTTCCCACATTTTCCCGGACACCCTGTATATATATGTATAAAAATTGTTCTGTAATTAGATTCTCTGTTGAGCAGGTTTTTTTTGTAAATTTATAAATGTAGGGTTTGTGAATTTATGAATAAATCAATAAATAAATAAAGTCATGTTTAAAAAGCAACACCCTAGTGGAGAAGTGCTCGAATCACAAATTTATCAGTTACTTTTGGTTGAGCAACTTTTATGTTGGTCAACAAAAAGTTGCTAGTGCGAGACTAGCCTTACTACTAATTTCCTAGATGCCCGGTATATCTTGGACCGATAATTTTTACACTTACACACTTTCAATGCAAAATCTCTCTAATGCGTTCATTAAATATTTCAGGGGTAGCTTTAATACTGATAACGTCAACACAAATATTAGGATCCAAGCAAAGTGAAAATTAACCGAAATTCAGCAGTAAAAAGTGTTTTAAATCGCAGTTTTTAGGAAAATAAAGCCTTATCTGGGTTTTTGGTATAAATTTGTGGGTTAGTCGGGGTAAATCGTTATTAAAGTGGAGGTTTTGGACCCAAAAGAGAACTTTATCTAAATTATTATTTGAAGTTAGTAACAAAACAGGGTCATAATATGTTAAAAATATTGGGAAAGTTTTTATACTACTACTTTTAAATTTATCTTTTCCTCATTTAGTAATGGTTTTTGATTTAAACAGACCAGCTTCTGTAATTCTGTTATTTGTATACCTACTGTTAAAAAATTTCCGAAACTTTTCAGATTACTTTCAGTTTAACGAATAATTACATATATTTAAATAAAAAGGGGGTCTTGCGGCATATCATTTTAAAGTTCCTAATGTGTACTTTACCTATTACTACGTTTATATCGAATAGTTGAAGCTGGCTTGAAAACAAAGCGGATTTGAAGCGATTTTTAAGTCTACGTGTTTATTTCGGTGGCTTGAAAGTCGATTGAAAATCAAGGTCAAGCACATTTCAGGCCATCGTCGTACGCATGCGGCAGTTTTGCATTCAACTTCACAGTAGACATCAAATGAAAAACAAACCTCACTTTTTAATTTGTCCCGTTTTGTGTGCTGTTGTTGGTGTAAGCGTGTTTTTAAGTGTTTTCACCTGTTTTTCAACTCATATTTTTTATAAAAAAGTCAAAATCATATATGAAATCGACACTGATGACGTTCGAGGAAGCATTAATCTGAAGTTGAGCGGTTATTAAGCCTGCTTAATACGTTTATATCGTGTTTTTAATCGGATTCAGTGAAGGTAACCCTACTTATTTTCAGGCTTGACTTGAACGATTCAAGTCACTTTCAAGCGCGTTTATATCGCTTTTTTAAAGCCACTTTTAAAAGCCGCTTTAACTCAAGCTAGCTTCAACTATTCGATATAAACGTAGTGCATTACAAAATGACAATACTTTAAAAATTACCTACATTTCTGATTTGGATGGCCATATTTCCGAAACTAATAGAGTTAAATGTACTTAATATGGTATTTTCTTAAAGCACTTTTAAAGATCTTTTTTCATGTTAATAATATACAGGGTGCTTCGTTAAAAAAGTACTTTTTGCCTACTCTGTATATTATTATTAGTTTTACCACTGGATATTTTAGAGAGCTTTAAAAAATACCATATTACATATTACATCTTACTTTATTAGTTTTATTAATAAGAAATTAAGGTAATTTTTAAGGTACCGTGATTTTGTAATAGGTAAAGATATTGAGTAACTAGAGTAACTATACCATTGAATGAAATAATACTTACTATTTAATAAATAGCAAATGCCTGTATCAAAACAATAAATTACACCCCTAGCAACGGGCCACCTAAAGTAAATAAACGCGATTTTGACAATTAGCAAATGTTGTAAAGAATTAAATTTTATGTTAAAATTAAAGTAAAAAACAATGTGTTTGGCTATTTTCTTACAACTTATGCATAAGCACTTAAATAATCGGCACGAAGAAGCAAATTTATACAAACAAAATTTAAAAAACTTTAAATTTGTTTTAAATTTTGCTCTCTCTTGCCCAGTACTTAAGTTTGAATGTGTAATGAAAAGAAAAAATGACAAATACATTAAACTAAACTTATGAAAATTTTACAATTTGTAAACTAGTGAACCATACTGTATATTTATTATTATAAAGACACCCAAAAAATGAGTACACTTATGCATGTATATGTATAAAACATAAGAAAAGAGGTTTAACATTTTACTTACCTGGGGTGAAAAAAGTTCTCGTCCGGAACTTTAAAATGATATGTTTCTTTTTAATTTTTTTCCTTAGGCCGTGCTTCCACGGGCCACTTTTTAAAGTTGATACGGGCCACAAAAGTGGTTGGTTTACTGTCACCAGCTTGTATTTTCGTTTTCCAACAATGCTAAAGATTTTGAGGTCGGATTGGCTATTATGAAAACACTTTTTTGTGGTCCATATCAACTTCAAAAAGTGGCCAGTGGAAACACGGTCTAAGATGGCGCCCATCTGTCATCTTGATTTGACGTTAAAAAGTAGTTTATATCCTTTTATTAGTAATACCCATTTAGCAAAGTGTATGCTTATAGGTTAAAAATTACCACATTCCATTTTTTTTTTTTGGGTGATCGATTGGCTCATCAGATTAGAGAAAATGTAGTAATCTTTGACGTAAAAATCTAAAAACATCTTTTTCTCTAAATTTTATGCTGTTTCAATTAGTCTAGAAATTTGTAACCTAATTATATATTAACAAATTTAAGTCATAATGCTTAAATTTGTTGTCAAGAGCAAGTGAAATTTTAAAGTTTTCCCAGAAGCAATTTTTCTTTTAAACGTCTATCCAAACTTTTCGCCTGTATCTGAAAATAGGCCTTTTGGTCACCCTTCGTCGCTCAGGGGCTCAAACTCATATGTCTTAAAAACAAGAGTCGCCATTTTTAAAGGCCTCCATCCATCACTCTTAACGTCCCCGTTCCAGAGAGTATTCGCGTTAGGTGTTTAAAAAAGAACTTCTGTTAAATAAAAAGATTTTGTATTGAAATTTTTCCAACCCTATTAAAGATAAATATACAGGGTGGCGCCTTTTCGTTGACCTTGCAGGGTATAGCGAAATCTAGAAAAATAGAACAAAGCTGATTGCGCAATCTCGATTTCAACTTTTGAAACAAATTCAATGGTAAACGCAAACCATGGCTAACTTGATTTGTTTTGGAGATACAGAGTGTTTTTTTAAATTTTGTTAATTTGGGCAGGCACTTGTAACTCGCTTGATATTAGAGATACAAGAAAAATGTAAATAAAAAGTTTTAGGGATTTTTATGTAAAATTTAGAGGCGTGCCTACATTTTTTTCCATTGTCTTTTATTTTAAAGGTATAACACAAAGTTGGGTTTTTTTTGGAGAACTCTGTATATTTTATCACCAGTAGGAAGGTCTCCTTAAAGGCTGTAAGAAATACCACATTTAATATATCTTGTCCTAATAGTTTCGAAAATATGGTAATTAACAGGATTGTTTTTAACAAAACACCTTGTATATTATATTACCGTGGCAAAGATATTTTAAAGAGGTTTATAAAAATACAATATTTGATATATTTATCTTATATATAAAATTCTCGTGTCACAATGTTCGTTCCCGTGCTCCTCCGAAACGGCTTGACCGATTCTCATGAAATTTTGTGAGCATATTGAGTAGGTCTGAGAATCGGCCAACATCTATTTTCTATTTCATACCCCTTAGTGATAAGGGTTGTCCACCCTAACATTTTTTTTAATTTTTAGGCTAAAAATTACTTTAAAATTATTTATGGTAAAACAACGTTTGCCGGGTCAGCTAGTATGTTATAGTTTTGGAAATATGACCATATAAAACCAAAAAATGGTAGATATACGCATTAAGATTTGGAAGCTCATATTTCCGAAACTATTGGAAAAATTATTTTAAATGTGGTAAATTTTAAAAGGTCTTTAAAATGTATTTTTAACGGTGATAAAATATACAAGGTGTTTTATTTTGAAAATGCTATATTTTTATCGAATTTCGGATAATGGCTATATTTCCAAAACTATTTAAAATTAAATATATTAAGTGCAGTATTCTTTATGGCTTTTAAGAATACCTTTTTTTTGTAGTAAAATATACAGGGTGTTTCATTAAAAAAACCCAAACTTTGTGTTATAACTTTGAAATAAACACCAATGGAAAAAATGTAGGTACGCCACTGAATTTTGCCTAAAAATCCCTAAAACTTTTCTTTTTACATTTTTTCTTTATCTATTAAGCCAGTTACAAGTGCGTTGACAAAATTTAAAAAACTCTCTGTATCTCCAAAACGAATCAAGTTGGCCATAATTTGCTTTAACCATTAAATTTGTTTCAAAATTGAAATCGAGATTGCGCAATCAGATTTGTTTAATCTTTTCTAGGTTTTGCTATACCCTTTAAGGTCAACGAAAAGGTGCCATCCTGTATAGTGTATTTTTTTAATGATTTCATTCTTTTTAATTTTTTTAATCAAATAAAAATTTAAAACATTAGAAAATGAAATTAATGCGTAAATGCTAAAATATATTTAAGAGTGAAATTGACAGATGACAATTTCAAGATGGCTGCTAAGCGCCATTTACAAAATGGCGGTACTTTACAAGTTAGATTTACTTAATGTGGTATATTCTTAAAGCTCTTTACTATTCTCTTTTTTTTCTTGGTTTTGGTCCCTTTAGGTCCAATCCACCACTCTCCCTCTTCCGGACTACACTGAAAGAAAACAGTTAATTAAACTACCTTTCAGTTGCTT
>JACEGR010011117.1:0-16117 GCA_014170235.1 Listronotus bonariensis | reverse complement strand
TTCAAAATTTTCCAAAGCGTACTTTCGAGAAATCGATTGCGGCAGTTCCTGGTGGGACACCCTGTATAATATATAAACTCACCATTAATAGCGCACTAAATAGCATAATTTGGTAGAATCGGTATCGAGCTTTACCGGGAGTCGGCAAAATAAATAAAAATATTTGGAAAATTTTCAAGTAAAAACCTACTTCTACATCAGAATGACCCAAACCGGCGCGTCGCGGCTTCCATCGTTGCGGTGCCACAGAGGGATCGTCGGCGCCAGGACGTCGGCGACACCCGCATTTTGGCGTCGTGCCTGCTGCCTTCCATATCGATTCCATGTTGATGTTAAAAGCTCGAATGACGACACTGGGGAGATTCTGATGTCGTCTTTTCCCGGCTTACTGTCTTTAATGGTTTTCTCGAAGGGCTCGAAGTTTTACCAACTTTTAATGGTATTATCAAAAAACGTAAACATATTAAATTAAAAACCAATCAATACCTAAATCTCCAAAAAAAAATCCAAAAAAATGTTTTAGAACACTTTTTATTTGCTTTTAAGTAGAGAAACACCTTTTGCACTTTTGCTAGTTTGTAACTTTAATAGTAAAAATTATTTAAAAACTTTATTGTATGTCCTATTTTTACTGGTACATGAACAAATTATTTGAAGATCCGGAGTAGGTCTTCCTTTTTGTTAAAAAAAGAAGTTTCTGTTTAAAAGGCAAACTATCCTGTAGCAGAAACTGCATCGCATTTGTTTCCAGGACCCCGATTTTTGACTTAGAGAGTAGAAATTTTATAAAAAGGTGTGCCTCTTTCTATTACAATCGAAAGTAGGTAATTTGAAAAGAGAGGGAAGAAACCTTTTCCATCAGAAATTTCTACTTCTCAAGTCGAGGTCCAGTTGTTGATCCATTACTAAATTATCCAATTATCACATCACATAACTCTTACCATACACACTATACAGTTAACTGTACTTGTTAAAATTAAACGTATAATCAACGGTTTATTGACACCGCATAACCATAACCAACCATAAATATTTTTACTAAAACCCTACCGCATCCGACACTACAGTGTCTGGACACGCATAATGTTGAGCTCATGCACTAAACTATTTTTGCGTTTAATAATGTGACAACGTATTTTTCTTTAACCAAATACGTCGCCTGGGGTGCGTAACTCGAAAGGGGTATTGGACACTTTAAACTCACTTTAAAAAATAAATAAAAAATATTATATTTTGCACTAAATTAAATTACAATTTTACCAGTATAATACTATCAACATCTCCCTTTCTTTCCTTAAACTATTCGGACAATGGGAACACCCAGTATTTTTTAAAGTCAGGACTCTACTACCCCTTCTTAAAATTGTCTTCTCTTTAAATATTAAATTTTCCAGTATTTATTTTGCATTTCTAGGCGACCCACTTTGTTTAATGTTTTTATTTTATTATTATAAGAGTAACCTAGAAAATTGTTTGATTTATACTTTTAAAACCTTGACATCTCACGTATATCTTTATGTAGCAAATTTCCAAATTTAAGTAACCTAATAAAATGTATACTTATTTTAAAATTCCCAAAAATGTATATTTTTAAAATTCCCAAAATGTATACTTTTTTATACTAGGTGTTTACAATAAAGTAAAGAAAACGTAAGTCGTGAAGCAAAATAAATAATACAAAGCGGGCTCAAATTCTCGCGTTCTCGTACACGTATGTCTTATCTGACTTTATTCGTTTCGTTTATGCGTCGGCTTGGGAAGAAAGTTTTGATATTTAGGCGTCGCGTTGGAGTCATTTAGATTATGTTTTAAGCAGATTATTCAAAAGTGTTTAATGAGATAATAGTATCTGACATTAAATTCTTTTAACAAAATCGTTCTACTTTGTTTATTTGAAGAGTGGGCACGTTTCCTTGTGCCCTTTAGTACCAGCCGCTACTAGTCCCTGGCAGCATCTTAAGTGTTCCACGCACCATGCCAATAAATAAATGACACGAGTCGATACCACATGACCAGGACTTAAAGGTTAAAAATCACTGAGTTTGGACAAAGAACTGCATGAAGATTAATATACTACAATTAAATATCAGTAAAGAAACTCATGTTCCTTATATTTTTAACCATTGTCGGTATAAAAACATATAATAATTTATTTACTTTTAATACTGGGAATTGTATTGTCATTACCGGTTTTTTTTGTGCGATTATTATTTAAACCAGTAGTATCATTTGTAAAATATTAGGTTAATTGTTAATGTTTTGTCTAATAAAAATGGAGAACGTTTATAACAACAATAAAACAGTAAAACCATTATTAACGGAAATTGGCATAAAAATCGGTCGCAGTCGTTAGAATTCTTTTTTTTAATAATCCTTTTTACTGCTTTAATATTACTTACTTTAAATGGAAAACTTAAAGCATGTATTAAAATAAAAATAAATTAACCATTTTTTTATTCTTTAATAAGGTAAAAATTACTAAATTCCATTTATTTTAATTAAAACAATCGCAAATAGCAAAATTTATTAGTTTTAATTAAATTTAATTTATAAGTAAATATGGTTAATTTTAAATGGTTTACTTGACTTCCTGACCTAAAAAATATAAAAAGTAAATAACAATTAAATTAATCGTTTAATCTTTTATTTATTTTTTCCCTACACATTAATAGGTATTTAAGTCCCGTATAACAAACTCCCTTTTACTTTTTTGCCTTTGTGAGTTGTCTTCCAAATATAAAAAAAATCTCACATAAGCTGCTCGCGCAGAGCCGTAATCTTGTCTCTAGTAGGCATATGATCTAAGTACTTAACGACGGCTATGCTGGCTCTAGTAGGTGGATGATCTAAGTACTTAAACTAATGCAACTTCAAATACTGACAATGTTTAACTAGTAGAATAATAATAAAGTCAGTTAATAAAAGACATAAACGTGCCTTTAAAATTTAAGGAGTTTTCTTGATTTTGTCGGAATTTATCTATCACATCCCGACTTGGTTCTAATGAAACGACTGCGGAAGTGCACTCTTTTAAAATAAAAAAGGATTTTTAAATTAGTTTCCAACTGATGACAATAAAAAAATGTATATACAGTCATACATGTAATCTCCTCCTTTTTTTATATTCGGATAAACATATGTTGCCCACTGATCACTTTATAGCAAGAGTCATATGAGGGTGACGAACTAAAACGTAAAATAAGTTGTAAAGCAAATCCCAAAAAGCTTTCACAAAGATATTTAAATGAAATCCCGCAGACGGTTCGCTTAAAAACCGATTTTTCACTTCTCCCTGCGACATAATATTACATTTCATGAATCACGACTTATGCAAACGCCAATATGTCCGCATTTAAACCTCCACATAAATTACCGCTTCCAGTTCAAATGGCAAATGGCGACATAATTCCCTCGGGACTCGAGGCAGGTACTTGTATGTCGCTGCTGACGGATTTATTATCTCTGGAAGCTGTCCTGTGGCACGCAGTTCTACCTTGCGTCTGTCCTGATTTTGGGAGTTTCTTTGTTTATGGCTGTATTGCAGCTTGTGGTATTGTATTTAAAATTTAAAAACAAATTAAAAATTAAATAATATAAAATATTTAGACATTAGGGTAATACTTTTAATTTACTAAGCATTTGTTTATAAGACGGTAAATAATTGAATGGCCTATTTTAAAAACACGATAAGCCACAATCACAAAATACTGAGTTATTCAATGTTTAAGTTAAAAATAATGTGTTTTAATTTTTATTAAAAATTAATTTTAAATACATTTTAATACTTTAATAAACTCCAAGAATAATAGGTCTGTTTGTATAGAACTCACAAACTAGTCAGCGCCAATCAGATTTTATAAATACGTCTGGTGACCAGTTGGCAACCGGTCACCTGACACCTGACAAATAATAATACCCTATTGGTGCTGACTAGTTTGTAATTTCTCCACAAACAGGGCTTATACCTAAAACTTTGTTATTGCCACTTAGTTAGTTAGTTAGTTATTAGATTAGATTAGGAGGTGGATTGCATATCCTCTAACACTGCAACCTGCTCAGGTTTATTGGGTGTCCTCCATCCATAGGTTAGAGCACGCTATGCAAGCCTGTCTGTTTTATCAGACACAAGGTTAGTGTATATTTATAAGGTTGCGACACATCCTCAACTTTTAGGCGGTTCGGGTCGGGGACGCAAGGAAGGGGCACTTCACGGAGAAAAGTTGGCAAGACTGGGTAAAATCAAAGCTGATGATCAATCCAGTGGCATCTAGAATTTGCGCATTTCATTTTGCATTGTTTTGGAGGTAACAGTTGTTAAAAGATGTAATTCCAAATGTTTTTAATTTAAAGTAAAGGAATTTACAACTTAATAATAATTAAAAACTGTTGTGATAACGGTTGTTCTACTAATACAATAAACTGTATATCTCCGGCACTGAACAACATGGCCGAAAAATGGGAGATGTGACGTCATAACACGTCAAAGCAATATGGCCGAATGTCGCGACCCTATATAGACCGACTTTGACTCCACAAGCTTAAAACCAGTCTTGCAAACCGCAGACAAACAGGGGCTTCACAGTAGCACCATACGTGTTCTGCGGTTTCTTCCTTCTCCTGGCAGAACCTACCTAGGTTTTCTTCTGTCAGGCCCATGATTTCTAGGTATTCATTTAGTCTGCAATGACCTGTTAGTTGACTCTCTATTATTCTTACTGCCTTCCGGTTATAATTGAAAAGGTCTTTCGTAAATTCTGGCAAGTAAGCCTTAAAGAATATTTTCGCTTGATGCTGTCCTGGTGTTCTCGTCCACCAGTCTTGTAGTTCCTTTATAATCCATGATCTAATAGATGACCTTACTTGGCATGATGGAATACCACAGTAGGGCTCGGGACCTATCGTTGTCCTGCCAGCCCCCTCCTTTGCCAATTTATCAGCTTCCTCATTACCTTCGTGGCCTTCGTGTCTTGGTACCCAGGCAATGGTTAGCTTGTTGGACGCACCCACCTTAGAGCTGATTTTGCATGAACTGATTGCCCTGATAGCTGCCTGCCTCTCCTAATAAATTAATATGGTTTATTCTCATAGCTTCTTCTGATGATTTCCTCAGCACATTGTTATATGGCTACAATTTCGGCCTGGAACACAGTATGGTGTTGTCCGAGGCCCAAGTTTATTTTCGTTCTTGGTTCGTCCCCATATATGCCTGCTCCAACTCCTTGATCTGTTTTAGAACCAGATTAGGTGAGCCTTAATGGAAGGGCTTGCCTCCTAGTCCTTTCTGCCTGGTATCAATGTTAGAAAACCTTAGCCAGTAGCTTGGTACCATTAAATATTAATAACTAATTATTTAAAATAATTAGAAAATAAAACAGATTTTTGTAGCTGTGTGGATTAAGATGTTTTTACAATAAGCCCTTTAATTGTTTAAATAGGTAATAGTTAATTTGTTTTTGGAGGTATTTTGGCTTTTGTAAATGTAGTGTCTCTTTGGGATAAGTTTAAAGCACGTATACAAAAAATACACCAGCACCAAAAACTGCTGGAGAAGTTGGAGGAGTTGGTATTGCAGGAGTCAAATAGCATCGACCAGAATAATCCTTGATTTAACTGACTCTGTGTCTCGTCTATTTCCAGTGGCCGACACCATAAGAAAAAAAAACATTACTAATTATACTTTTTTTATAAATATATTTTTTAGTTCCTAAACAATAACACGAAATTAATTTAAACTGTCATTATTTTGCTTTACTAGAATGAATCGTTTTTTGTTTTTTTTTATCTTTCTGACATTCCACAAAGGCCTATGCGTAAATACCAGAGTACCGTGGGTGTTGGGTTATTAGATGTTTAACCCATCATTTCCCCCGTTCCGTCAACGTTGTCCCAGCACTAAAACATGCAGTTTTGCATTTCACAGCACATTAGACACCACGGTCGTTATTTTTAAATAACTACTACCTAACTATATCTCCCCGCCGGGAATCCAACCGGCGACTTCTGGCTTCAAAAATCAAAGCTCTCACTGCGCCACGGGGAAGACTTATCGTACAATAAAAATTTGTTTGTATTAGTTTCCTTATCTTTTTCTCTACTTTATTATATTAAAGAGAACTGGATGTTCCAGATAAAAAAATCTGATTGTAGCCTTGTAGCAAATAGAACTGATTGACCTATAGTATTTAAAAAAAAGTATTTTTTTTCTTTTGTTTGGGCCTTCATAAATTAGGTGGTGCGTTTTTTGAAATTTGTTGACCCCCTTTTCGCCTTGGTGAGATTTGCTGAGATTTTCTTTAACCCTCCCCATCCACCATACCTTCTTATTTTTTTCGCCCTTTCGGGGTCATCCCACCCAGGCCCGACGACCGCCCCGCTAGGTGGTGCACTGCAGCCTGAAGGCTTATTGTACCTTGACCCCTACTCCTTCCCATTCACACACCATTCATTCCATAACTTGGATGGTTGTTGCTCGGTCCGTTTGTTCACCCCGGAGCAGAACACCGCGTGCCGTTGCCCAAAACCCACAATGCCGGTCACCCATCCAAGTTATGGGCGCGCACTTCACTGCTTAACTCCGGGAGATCGACGCTTGCCGATACAACCGGAGTAGCCACAAGCGCGCCTTCCACCATACCTTAATCTCACGTGAGATCTACGAAAATGCAAAAACGCACCATTTCTTAAATCAAAATTGATTTTATAGCCAAAATTATCTTGAAAAGGATTTTTAATTTATTAGTTACTATTCAGTTTTGACAACAAAAAAACAGTACAAATATTAGCTAAGTCAAAAGGTTTACTGACAATGAGTAGAAAAGAGACTGTTTAACGCAACATTATTATTTAAAAAAAATTAAATGTATAATATGTGTAATAGTGTGTTAAATGTATTGACAGAACATTTGCCCTACTCATTTATTATTAACAGAACTATTTTACTACAAAAAAAAAAACAATTTTTGTCCCAAAATCAATATTGCTTAACGAACCGTGCATCGGTTCCTCTTTGTTGTTGTTTTGCTGAGTTAGTATAAGCTTTTAGCTAAAACTAACAAAAAATCTCACAATTTTAAAGTAATTCTATTTTTTTCGTCAATATATTCCATTCATTCTAAAGTCTAGATCCTTTGGTACATTTCAATATATGTATACAACTTACAATGTGTCTTGAGTCAAGGCATATTCCTTTAAGTTAAAAGATTTTTTTTTTTGTGTGGAGGTGGCATATGAACAATATACATGTATTTTTAATAATGAAACTGCCACTTTTATAAAAGACCAGCTGTTTCTTCATTTAAATAACAAAAAGAAGATTTTTAAAGTTTTTGAGTTCTTTTTATAATTTTAAGAAAAAAATCCCTTCTGTTACCTTTTATAGTTTGTTGTTTTAAAAAAAAGTAAATATTGTCTTTTCATCATGTTAACAAAACAATTTTTAGGATTTTTTATTTTTTACAGGGTATATTTATCGTTGCTAATTAAATATACAATGGAGAAAAGAATGTTTTTCAGACATAGTATTTTTAATCAATTAAAAAAATAAAAACTAAAAACTTATTTTTAAATTTTAAATTAAATGCATAATTGAAAAAAATATTTAAAAAGAAGAAGTAAAATAAAACAAAAACATTATTAACTACGTTTATTATACAAAAAAATCTGTGTCAAATTACCTATTTGTGGTTCATCATTTAAAAAAATTAAAATAAAAAAATCAAACATAAAACAAAAAATTATAAAGTATTGACATAATTTTAGTACTTACATCTCGTAACTTATTGTGTTTTAATTTAAATATTTACATGTTTAAATTACTGTACTTTAACCTAAATATTAAACAGCGACACATCCCCTACAGGAATCAAAATAGGTACATATCTGTAACTAATTGCTGATTAACGTATTATCCCGGAATGATATACTCAGGGCTCGTTAGCTCATCTTTGCAAGGATCTTGTAATTGTTTGTGGGTCTTATATTTTATTTATGTTTTAATTAAACTTATTTAAAATTAAATGAACTAATGTACTCTCTTAAAATCGTGGTGTCACAATACTCGAAATTGTGAAAACAATATTATATCTCAGTTGCTACGTACTTATTTAATTAATAATGAAAAATAAATTTAAAAGGTTGTTTATGGCTAAATATTAATTTTTACTAGCACAATGGTAATTTGGCATAGTTCTGTAGTTTATCCTAATACAAAAGTATATGAGTCGCAGTTTATGCAACATTAAACATGTTCGCATAACTGATAATATTCGAAATAATATAGTAAACAGCAGCATAGTTTCCTTTGAACTTGTTATTGAACTTATGAGTTTTGGATATCATTCCAGTACACGTTTAGTTGGTTTTGCTGTCATAGTTAAAGCTTTTATGTTTACAAGATGTTTTAATTTATTAGGATATCGTATTACTTTAGTTTACAATGAAATTCTTTAAATACCAATCACAAAATGTAAATATTTTATCAAAATCTAGAATTTATTACAACCTTACCGTATACTTACGTATTTTAGCAATACATATTAGTAAAATAAAAATATTTAATAAAATTTGTTTTTTAATTCTAAGAATAAAATTAATTAAATAAGCGACAAATACGGGCACCCATTAAAAATTATGTTAATTTTATGTCTTATCTGTTTTAATTTTTATCTAAACTATTTTTAACAAGATGGCTAATAAATATTTTTTATAGTTTAGTAAAACCAGATTTTCAACAAATGATTTTATTTAATAATAAGTACCAGGAAAGTCTTGAAAGTAAAAAAAATAGTCCATGTTTTTATTTGGCAACCTATCTTGGAGTACTTTAACAGGAAGTTTTTATTTATATTTTGACACCCACCTACAAGAATAACTAAAAAGATAGAAAAAAATCTTGTGTAAAACTGTCATAATTTTGTTTTTATTACAAAAAAAACAAATAAATATTAAATTTAAAACTGGGTATATTATACCAACAATGATAAAGTCTTTTAAAAGCTTAAAAAGCAGATTTGGTATATCTATCTTTAATAGTTTTGGAAATGGGGCCACTTAAAAATGAAGGGTACCAGACATAATTTTTATCGTAATATCTAATCTAAGGGTGTGTTTATGTTAGAGCGGCAAGAAACGAGGTTAGCAGCGCAGCTCAACAATAGTGTATTACATTACAAGTAAGGAAAAAACTTATTTTACGCAAGTGGGAATATTGTTGCACTAGGCGTCGCGTCAGGCGACAAACCTGCGAGTGTAAGAAAGGTATTTTCACACAAGTAATGTACACTATTTTTCCTACGACCACGAATTATTTACCAAACACTAAATTTTAAGTTTGTCTCCATAAAAAAATAAAAAAGCAGTTGAAAACTTTTCTCACTGCGGTATCTCATACAGTTTGACAATATTTGTTTGAGAATCACTAAATTTATTATTTTTGGGAATGTTATATGTTAATTATAATTTTTATGACAAACTAATGTTATATGAATTTTCCATTTATTTTATCCTGCCGGTATAGTGTATTTTGCGAATTGATAAGGCACACAGGTTGTTATAATCCCTCCCGCCGGCAGTACTGCAGAAAATCGAGACTCGACCACGTCGTGCGTCCGATCCAAAGGTACCAAAAAACCTTTCGTTATTGTTGCAAATAAACTTGAAATTAATGTAGTTTTGTGGATAGTGCCATTTATTATTGGATTTACTACGAGGGTACCCTCCGTTCCAGATGAATTGAATCCGAAACAGACCAATCTACCAAAGTAAACACTTGTGTGCTACCGTCCGATCATTATCATTAATTAATTCATTTAAATATAAAAATACAGTCCACTAATTTGCTAACTATTAAGTTTTCATAGTTTCTACTTCAATATTTTTATATCAAAAATAACCTACTTAAAAGCTTTGTATAACTTTTACCATTTTAGAATTAAAAATATTGCATGTTTTTTATTATAGAATTCCAATTAACAGCCCGATAACTCCAAATTTATTTTAAATAGCAATATAAAAGCGATGACAGCTGCTTTTTGGTCTGGCTGGCGTAAGACATGTATACAATATTTTGGAATGACATCGTAACATATATCACACTAATGTTGTAAAGTAATTTTCCTACGACCACTTGTGAAAATAGCAAATAGCACACTGATTTCATGCATAGAAAATGCGTTATATCACACTAGTGTTGCAAAGTATTTTACAGCACTAGTGTTGCAAAGTACTTTACAACACTGGTGTGATACATATTATGATGTCATTCTAAAAACTGCTATTGGTTTTGCAAGTGACATATTTATTGTAGTGACAGAAAAAAAACTTTTATTTACCTTAAACGGTAGAACCCAAATTAGCGAAAATCATCTTATTTTATATTTATTAAAATTTACGAAAAAATAAAAACATAAACAAAAATAGACATAACCACAAAAAACAACTTTCACTGACTGGCACAGTGTTGTCAGGTAAGTAGATCAAATTAAAAATCTCCCTTCTACCTTTGAGCACGTACTTTATAGAGGCAGCCTTGCCGCTTGACCGTTCGACCTAAAGCGCCAGAGAAAAAAAGCCTATAGATCAAATTCCTTCCTCTCTTTCTTCGTGTACTCAAACAACTAGTTAAATCTTTTTTAATCCCTAATTAAACCTAAGGCTAATACACACTTTATGAATCCACTTTCTTTTATCCATTCATAAATAGAATCAGACCCTTCCGACGTTGCCAAATACTTTCCATATTTTGCATGGTAACTGACGTTTGGTAGTCGTTTTTCCTTACTTTTAGGACTTAAGATTATGCATTTACAATTTTCATATTTTTTATATTTTTTCTTAAAAATATGAGGAAAAACTGTTATTTTTCTTAATTTTATATGTAATGTTCAGTTTCATTAACTCGTTTTACCAATTTTACCCCACCCAGCACCCCTTCTCACTCCCCGGTCCCGTAAGTTTATTTACTGATATTTTTAAAAAACGGAATATTTTGCATATGCACCACTTACGTTTTATTTAGAAGAGTGTCTAAAATATGTAAGAATCGATAATTTTTAAAAACACTTATAATAGCAGAAAACCGTATTAAACTACTAGCGTTATTACCTAACAAAACCATACAATTTTTATTAAGTGAGGGCCTTTTATTAACACGCTTTTATTAACTTGGGTTGTAACTATCTATCAATCTGGCTGGCTATGTAACGGAATCTTTGAGCCTAATTTTAACCAACTTCCAGCTATTCGATTTCTTTGAAACTTTGCACACGTATTAAGGAAACATGACAATGCAATAATCTGCAAACAGTATCTCGTTATCTTTTTTGGATCGCCAGGAAAAAAAATTCCATTATATTATAAAAACAACACCTAGGATGCCATCTGTTGGCAACATTTTAAACTTTGCTATTAAATGAAGAAGAAATTTTTTAGTTTTTACAACACAATTTGGTTAGTTGCACCATTGGTGTTCAATTTTTATGAACAATAAAAATTAATAAGTTCTTTTACACAATTGGGTTAGTTGCACCATTGGTGTTCATTTATGAACAATAACAGTTAATAAATGCCGTTAACACGCTTTTTTATTAACTTGGGTTGTAACTATCTGGCTATGTAACGGAATCTTTGAGCCTAATTTTAACCAACTTCCAGCTATTCGATTTCTTTGAAACTTTGCACACGTATTAAGGAAACATGACAATGCAATAATCTGCAAACAGTATCCCGTTATCTTTTTTGGATCGCCAGGAAAAAAATTCCATTATATTATAAAAACAACACCTAGGTTGCCATCTGTTGGCAACATTTCAAACTTTGCTATTAAATGAAGAAGAAATTTTTTAGTGGGTTGCAATATATTGGCAACGGTCCAAACATTGCCTGGATTGCCATCTGTTGGCAAAATTTCAAACTTTGCTACTTAATGAAGAAGAAATTTTTAGTGAGTTTCAATCTGTTGGAAAAATTTTAAAATTTGCCACTCTTGTTCATTAAAAAAATTTTCGCCATTTTGTCAAGAGTAGCAGAAACTAAAAATGAAAAATAATTAATAGTTTAAAAAACTAAAAAACACGCTTTTATATGCAACCGAACTAAAAATTAGAAAATAATTTTTCATTAAAAAAAATATTGTCATTTCATAGTAAAAAGCGTGGGGTGATAAATATATTAAATGTTATAATTATTATATTTGCCAATATCTATGATGGAAAAGTTATGAAAAAATAGTAAAATGCACCCCACGCTTTTTACTATGAAATGACAATATTTTTTAATGAAAAATTATTTTCTAATTTTTAGTTCGGTTGCATATAAAAGCGTGTTTTTTAGTTTTTTAAACTATTAATTATTAAATTCCAAAATGATAAAAGTTATATAATGCTTCTAGGTAGGTGATTTTCGATGTAAAAATATTGTCAAAACAGTATAATATAGCAGTGAGGAAAAGTATATATCACACTAGTGTTGCAAAGTAAATATCACCCTAGTGTTGCAAAGTTCTCAATTGTTTTTATTTTTTCTGAACAGACAAACTTTAATTTATTTATTTTTTGGTGAATAATTTGTGGTCGTAGGAAAATTAGTGTACAGTACTCGTGTGAAAATGACTTTCTTACACTCGTGGGTTTGTCGCACTCGGCTAACGCCTCGTGCTACAATATTCCTACTCGTGTGAAATTAGTCATTTTCCACACTTGTAATGTAATATACTATTTCAACACTAGTGTGATATGAGGCATTTTCTATGCATGAAAAAGAAGTCCTAAGAAAAATCACCTTTATGTTACAGTAACATAAGGCTGCTCCGATCAAAACACAGTCTAAGGCTGTGTTTATATTGGAGCGGTTTTAAGCAAGTATAGCAGCGCGGCTCGACCGAAGCAACCTTTATGTTACTGTAACGTAAAGATGTTGTTGTCGCATCGCGCTGTTCACTTTCCCTAGGATAGCTCCAACATAAACACAGCGTAAACTGTATAATACCGTAGATATAGTAGAAATTATTTCTAATATTTTTTAGATTTAGGTGGTGATATCTCTAAAAATATTAAAGATGAACATTAATAAATGTAGTATTTTTAAAGAGCTCTTTCAAAAAGCATTTTTGGTTTGGATAATTATTATTTTAAAAAATACCACTTAGTTTTTTTATTTTAATTGTTTCTTTTTTGTTATACTTAAAAGATAATAGATTAAAAAACTAAAGGTTTGTACATTTTTTTTAATATCGTTGTAAGTGTTAAAATATAAATAAAAACCCTGTACGTTCTATAGAAATTTAAAAACATAAAATGATGGTAACAGCTTAGAAGATCCATTTTCACACGTTTTTTAGTTGAAATATTGCCTTATATTACGCTTTTTTAATATAAAGCACAATATATAAAAAAGCAAAGGGAAAGTTTTTTTCTTTTTTGTTTTAGGCTAGTAAAAATATTATTATTTTTAAACAGCCAATAATTCGACTTATTAGATTTTAGAAAAACGGTTTTTTTTTAATTTGAGGTTTTTACAAAAATCTAAAACGGTATAAAATATCTGGAAAAAAACCTGTTTGGAAACTACTACAAAACAAATTGAATTTAATAAAAATTTTTAGTTAAAGTAAATAATACATAACAAATATGTTAAAGCTATGAATAAATAATACTTAACCTAATATGTTAAAGCTATGAATTGTAGACTAGAAATTATTACTTTAAGCTGCTTAGCAGGGTTACCCTAAAACGTCAGATAATTATTATGTTGCTAGGTCAATTTAAACCCAATTTTTATGCAAACATTGTCTTTTCTGGGTAACTAGTAAAAAAGTTGTAAATTATAGTGCTGCATGTCTCTTGCTGTTATGGCATGTATTTAAAAGTAAATATATTAACTAAATTTTAAAGTCCTTAGTAAGGTGAAAGCTTTCTTTTGGAAAGACTGCCCCATTTTAAATATTAACAAAGCAGATTTAGATAAATTAAGGAGTGTTTTTTAAAAGCGTATATTTTTTCGCTATTCTAAATAGTTTTGTCTTTTATATACAGTTTAGGCTCAGTATAAAGTGAATAATTTGTGCATTTGTATATGAACAATAAGATTGGGCAAAAAATTTAAAACAAAAATTAAAATGTCCCTATTTTGGGGACATTTTTTAATTTTTTAGGAATTTGCTGTTATGATATACAGGGTAATTCTTCACTACGGTATAAAATTCTAAAGAGTTTTTAAGTGGTAGTTTTATTGTATATAAAAAAATCCTATAAGTATGTATTCGAGGTTACTTTGCTTCTGAGGCACAGGAAGGTAATTTTTTGAAAAAACTTGGGTATTGCAGTTATTTAAAGTAAAAAGTGCTTATTTCGTCCTAACTAGAAAGAATACATTTTTTGGTCCATTGGAATTTTAATGGGCTACATAGTCAATAATATATAGTAGTTTAAATTTGTTTTCCTAAAAACTAGATACAACAAAATAAATTTCATTATTTATTATTATAAATATTTAAAAAATAGCTTTAACTTTTTTTATCCTTACTGCCCTGTATCTCAGTAATAAACCTTAAGACATGTTTTTCTTCGATCGGACAGAAACCTACATATTTCAAAGACGTTTTCTAACTTTTAAAATACATTATCACTGTAGGTAGAAGGCATTGCTATGCAACGCATTTTTCCGGCCATGGCTGAAAATGTTTTCCCTGGACGCCCAACAATTTTATGCTACCTAAAACAAAACTTAAAGAATTATTTTGATATGAGAAAAACAAGGTATGTGCAACTTGAAGAAAAATCAGATTTCTGGACTCTTGGTGGTTGTTAAACTCTGCTAACCATTGTCCGAGAGTATATCGCTGTTTCTTCATAATACACAATACACAATTATAGGGACTCTTTTTCATAATACAATATCAGAAATCACTCTTTAAAGCTTCGTACCTTAATTAGGAAATACCCTGTATATCAGGCGCAGCTTGTCCATAATGTCATTTGGTTAATGACTTTTCCTTTTTATAATAATAATATTAAATAATACAATTAATCCTAACAAAGAAAAAGCACCAATCTATTATTATGCAAAAACTTCCTTTCAATCTATTATGAATATTATGCAAAAATTTCCTTTGCGAGAATAAAGAGGATTTATCTAATTTGGCTTTACCAAAATGCATTAAAATCAAAAAAGGAAGCACATACTCGCAATTCAGAAAGTAAAAAACAGACGTATATTTGTACCACGGTCAATGCCTGCAGGCAACCCTTGATACAATGAGTGAATGCGTTGCATCATGCATCATATTGTTTTTCGCTTTCGCGGCCATGTGTCTTTGGCGGAGGCGCAAGGTCTTTCTGCAAAATATACGCATTACGTAAAATTGTTTTGTTTTTAACTTTAGTGAGGTTAGATTAGGTATATTAACGTGTAATATTTAAACTAACAATGGGTTCAACTGTGCAAAAAATTTTACATTATAAAATTAGTGGTGCTTTGAATCATTGAAAAACGATCAGAAATAAAAAAGGAACGTCCGAAACCCGCTCTGGAACTAAAACCACAAAACAAAAAGGTTTGTTCTTAATAGCTAGGACCCAAACTCAACCACACTATCAAAAACAGGTCTTAAGAAGAAAACAGGAACTTTAAACCGGTAGAAGTAATTATAACATAAATAGTTTAAAACTAAATTAGAAATAAAAGTGTAACAAAGTCACGAACATTAAAGAGAAAACAATTTAAAAAATTATTTTTATTGGTTGTACAAAAATGTAATTTTTATATTTAATAGTCTTTGCAATGAATATTTGTATAAATATTTTTTTTGGCAGCTTTAAGGGCTAACTTTAAAATAAAAATTATTTAAAAACTTTATATGGACTTACATATGTCCTAAACGTCTTGACTTTTGAACTACACATGTATTACAAAAATTAAAAATATTGTCTTTTTAAATATTTTTTATACCAATTTTAATATCTTTAAAAAATTTGAAGGAAGTTTTCTATGCACCAAGAGTAATTTTTTGGCGTACATGAAAAATTTAATTTTTACCTGTGTCGTTTAGAAGGAGTTTAAGGTAAATATTTGTTAAGAAAAACATGGTACGCCACTCTATTTTTGTAAAATATTTTTTAAATCC
>JACEGR010011116.1:0-16119 GCA_014170235.1 Listronotus bonariensis | reverse complement strand
AATTTACCGACTAAATTTACCTCTATAATAATTGACATAGTACTTTAATTTAAACTATGTAAAAAAAAAGGGAACATTAAAAATTATTAAAAATTCCTTTATTATTGCCTTTGCCCATGCTATATCTTTTAAAACCAAATTTGTTGCCTTGTAGACTCAACTCTTATACGTTATAATTCAAGAACCGGGCAACTCCATTTTTAACGAAATTGAGTTTCTGCAATCAACATATAGAATTTGATGTTGCGTGCATCTTTTGGTGCAAGAATCAGGCAAATCCCACGATTCTTTAGCTGAGTTAGCATGCGAATGGATTTATCTGATAAGCCATTTCGGTGTAAGAATCAGGCATCTCCAGGAGTTACCCGGATTTTAGCACCCTGAAATGTACGCGTGTAGTAGTGGGAGATGTCGGACGGGGATTATTGCATCATCTTCGTATGTCGCATTACGCGAATAATTTAGTTGCAGTTGAGATTTTGTTGAACGCGTCACTATGTCCTCGGAAACCGAGAGCGAGCCTTTCCAAGATTCTGGCAGTGAATATGTTCCGAGTGATTTGGATCAACCCAGTACAAGTAGAGCATCGAATAACAGGTCGACTGAAACAAAAAAAAAAGCGTGTTCGCAGAGGTTCGAATCGGTCAAAATTGACAGAAAAAAGAGGTAGAAAACGAGTAAAGAACGAAAGCGGCTGGCAAAGAAATGTGAGGAAAAGATTGAAAGCCTGTGGAGAAGAGCATCTAAATTCAGTTAAAAAGGTTGTACCCAAGAGAACTGTAGGAGCACCGTGTACTTGTCGGCTCAAATGTTTTGACAAAATAAATGAGGCACAAAGAATGTCTATTCTCTCTTCTTTTAACGAATTGGGAAACAAAGACAAGCAAGACTTATATTTGGGCGGACTGATTTCTTCAAAATCAGTGCAAAGAAGGCGACCAACATCAGGACAAAGAAATGCAAAAGAAGTTGCATTTTTGTATAAGGTAAGCTGTCTTGCTCGTTAATTATCTAAATTGTATCAATATTGTTAGTTTATTCCATCAAATTCTCAGGGAATGGGTAAGAGAACACGGCGATTTAAAAAATGACATAAAAAAATTGTAGGCCTACAATATTGTGCTCGGACAGAATAATTTTTTTTTTAAGTTATACATGTTTGAGTTGTTTTTCCTAGAATTTTTTACGCTAACCGACTCTATCCCTAATGGTTTCCGATTCACCCCATTTTATTATGGATACACTGTTTGTGGTAAATTATTTAACATACACTAAAAGAACTTTTTGTTACAGATCCGTTCTGGACTAACAGAACATCAAGTCTGCAAGAAAGCCTTTTGTAGTATTCATGGCGTAACTAAGCATCGTGTTGATCGTCTTGCGTCGTCATTGAAGACTAGCATATCCGCGAAACCTGATATGAGAGGAAAACACTCGAATCGTCCTAATAAGATACCACAAGAAATATTACGAAACATAGAAGATCATATAAACAGCTTTCCAAAAAGGAGTTCTCATTATAGCCGAGAACGAAACGACAAAAAGTTATTTTTGCCTGCGGAGTTCAATATTTCGAAGATGTATAAATTGTATTTGGAGAAGTATGAAAATGAAGTTTTCCAGGCACTAGAAAGGGGGAAAGAGGCTCATCCAATAGTTACCTACGACTTCTACAATCGGAATTTTGTACTGAACCACAACATTTCTTTCGGAACTCCAAGGTCTGATACATGCCAAACTTGTGACAGGTTACAAAATCTTATACTGGCCGAGTTAGATCCCGAAGAAAAGAAGACACTTCAGACTGAAAAAGATCTCCATGTTCGTAAATCCGAAGTATTTTACAAGAGATTAAAAGAAGTTACTACTCTTAGTAAAGAAGATGAGACCGTGGAAGTACTATGTTTTGATTTCCAGCAGAATTTGCCCCTACCCCACGTACCAGCAGGAGACGTATTTTACAAAAGACAACTTTGGGAATATAATTTTTGTATTCATTCTGGAAAATTGGGTACTTCAACTTTTTATATGTATGATGAGCAGACCGCTAAAAAGGAAGTAATGAAGTAGTTTCCTTCCTTCATCATTATATACAAACATATTTACCTGTATCCGTAAAAAATCTGTACTTATTTTCGGACAATGCCTTTGCACAGAACAAAAACCAAACTTTAATGAAATACTTATTCACTTTGGTAAATAAAAATGAAAGAATAAGCCAAATATATCACCAATATCCGGAACCAGGGCACAGTTTCCTACCGTGCGATAGATCATTTGGCCTTATCGAAAAGAATAAAAGGAAGAAGGAAAGAGTATACCTACCGTCAGAATGGATAAAGTTAGTTGAAGAAACTTCGAAAAAGTTTAGGGTAGTTCCTGTTGAACAAAAAATGATCCTAAATTTTTCAGATCATTTTAAACAACTTTTTAAAACAGTCCCCAAAGGACCAAAAAAGGAAAAATTTGCTATATCAACTTATAGATTAATGAAGTATAATAAGAATGATAACTTTATTGAATGCTCTGTAAGTTCGGGGTTACTAAGTTTCACAAAATTTTCTATTAATGAAAAAGGAGATATTCCACTCGCAATGCCTAATAATAAAGCATACTTGACGCTTTTGGATATAAATCCTAAAAAATTAAGGATCTAAAAGACCTAGTACACAAGTATGTACCGCTAAATGATCAAAGTTATTATAACAACATTTTTGAAGTAGAAGTCCCAAATCCAGATATAAACGAAGATCCAGACGAAGGAAATGTTAGTGACTCTTCTTATGTTTGAAATTTTTATTTGTTTGTTATATATAAATGTAAAATATAAATAAATAAATGTAAAATATATTATTTTCATTTAAAAATACAAAGTTGTTACATTTATTTTGATTTGGTTTCAATATTTTAATTTTCGGGGCAAGAAACAGGCAACTCCATTTTTCAAAGTTTTTTTCTCTTCTGCAATGTGACTAAAAAGTTGTACTTAGGTTAATATAACCTATATGATGTTACTCTAGGAGGATTAACACCAATAGGCGCAATTTTTCGGGTTTTCCCAAAACTATTAAGTTTTTTTCGATTTCCCAACATTTTAAAAAAGTGGAGTTGCCCGGTTCTTGCACCGAGGTCGTGAACTGCGTCTCATAAGCAAATGAGGGTTAAAATATTCATGTAAAAGGTTGTAAAAAAATCAAACTTTTAACATTTGCTGTATTCCATTTATGCTCCAGAACTGCCCGAAGCGACACCATAAGTGTTCCCTTTACAATTTTGTGACATTTTTTTATGTTGTGGAACCGTTCTTGACACTATTGACAGTTCAGAAAACGGTTCATGCTATACCATCTTTGCAGAGCTTATAAAAATGCCTTTTTAAAAATGTCATAGCCAACTATGGTTTCTATTCTAAAAAAGCAAGTTTATGCCGTAGCCAAAAAACGGATCACTACATTTAATATCGGATTATACCTTTCTATTTCAAACCCACCCTTATATTGCCTAATAGGATAAGGTATAAAGATAGGGTTTCCATTAAAAAAAAATAACTTTTAAGGATTTTGTCGTGATGATTTTCAACGATTATTTTTAACCACTCTGTATTTATTAATTGTGAAAATATCGATACAGTCTACTAAAGAACTTTTTCTTTACAAGGAACCAAATCCTAACTCATATTAAAGGCTTCTGTTTAGAAGAAATTGATGGTTATGTAATGTGTTGCAAACGTCATTTTTGACATAAAATTTAAAATAAGGCAAAAACGGTTGGACTTAGGTATAGAACATTACACATAAATTATGTTCAGAATTTTAGGCAGAATCTAAAAAAGTAAATAATATACTATAGGTGTTCCATTTAAAATAAGAAAGTTGATTATCAACTTCCGGTATAACCGAAGTGGTAGAGCTGTCAAAATATTTTAGTTGTTATGTCCCCCACTGACTTGATATTGTTACCCAAATTTTCAAAATTTTCCAAAGCGTACTTTTCGAGAAATCGATCAGCACAAGAGAAATTTACTATCGTATAGAACATTCTCGTAGACGGCTATTGTCAAAATTTCAGTCGAATCGGACTTGTTGTTTTGTTTTGACAGCGTGTGGAAGCAGAAGTGTGCGCGGATTTTAGAAAATGGAAAAAGAACAATATCGGTCGGTGATTCGATTGTTGTTTTTGGAAGGGAAATCGCCCAGTGAAATCAAAGAACGGTTAGATGCTGTGTACGGTGACTCTTCTCCTTCGATGGCGACCGTCAAAAATTGGTTTAACGAGTTTTAACGTGGCCGCACGTCGGTTTTTGATGAGCCACGCCCAGTTGCTCCGAAAACGGCTACCACGGAGGATAATGTGACGAAAATCCACGATCTCGTATTGGCAGACCGTCGATTGAAGGTGCGCGAGATTGCTGAGACAGTAGGCATCTCAAAAGACCGCGTGGGTCATATCCTGCATGAAATTTTGGGCATGAGAAAGCTGTCGGCGCGATGGGTGCCGCGTTTGCTCACTCCGGATAACAAGCGCAACCGTGAGACCACTTCAGAGCAGTATTTGACGCTTTTAAGCGCAATCCGAAGGAGTTTCTGCGTCGTTTCGTGACCGTCGACGAAACGTGGATTCACTGGTATACACCAGAGACCAAGGAACAGTCGAAACAGTGGACTTCACCCGGCGAACGTGCTCTGAAGAAGGCGAAGACTGTCCCATCGGCCGGAAAGGTGATGGCCACGGTTTTCTGGGATTCACAAGGTGTGATCTACATCGACTACCTGGAGAAGGACAAAACGGTCACAGGGCTCTACTATGCCGAATTATTGGGCCGATTCGACGCCGAATTGAAGAAAAACGGTCCCATTAGGCAAAGAAAAAGTGCTTTTCCACCATGATAACGCACCGGCTCACACCTCCGCCATCGCCACGGCCAAATTGGTCGAATTGGGCTACGAACTCCTGCCTTATCCACCGTATTCTCCCGATTTGGCCCCGTGCGACTTCTTTTTATTTCCAAACTTGAAAGAGTCACTCGCCGGGCAGAAATTTGAGTCGAATGAGGAGGTCATCGCTGCCACGGAAGCCTACTTTGCAGACCTCGAGAAAACTTATTTTGCAGACGGGTTAAAAAGTTGGAGCATCGCTGGGTCAAGTGTATCGAGGTAAAAGGAGACCACGTTGAGAAATAAATCGCCAGTTCGGGAATATTTTCACAATACTTTAATGGAAATGTTATTGGCCTACATCACACCATAAATTGGCCAGCCAGGTCTCCTGATATTTGCCAAATGACTTCTTTCTCTGGGGCCATTTAAAAAGCATGATATACAAGGATAAAAATTACTCTAATATAGATGAGTTAAAAATGCTATTTCTGCAGAATGCAATAAAATTTCAATTTACCAGTTAACCAATGTATGAAGACAATTTTATGAACGTCTGAGTTATTGTCTAACAGTCAATGGAGGAATATTAAAAAAATTTCTTATGTATTACGTTTATTTTCAACATATTAATTATTGTAATAATATTAATAATTTATTGAAGCATGTAAATATTAAAAAGTCATAAGTTCTTGAAATTTGTTACTCTAGTTTAGTTTAACTTAACTTAATTCGTTTGTATAAATACAACTTTAATTTATTTACTGTACGATTTTTTGATAATAATAAGGCACTAAATTTCAAATGACAACGTAATGTCACGCTAACTGGTATTTTTATTGTTGTACATAAACATGAGGCGATAATAATGTAACAATTTTTAAAAATATATTAGTATCTAACTAGCAAACGGGTTAACCGTAAAATGCAAAGTTTTTACCATGTACGTAGATTTGCATGCTCTTTAATAAACTTCAATAGAATTTTTCTCTAAAATAATTAGGGAGCCAATAATTGACCCCATTAAAAATTACATGGGATTTCCTATGTCCCGCCCGGCGATACATCACCCGGTATATTCTCACCGTTGATGCCTTACTAAAAAGCATTATTTAATAAATTGGCGTCAAGTTTAACCGAAAGTTGGCAAGTAAAATTTAAGAAAATAAATTAAAATAATTTCTTCCTCTATATACAAAAAAAAATCTACCATTAAATACGAAAAAGAAATCTCTCTATTTTAACAGTAAAAGAAGAACTTACTTGCCAACTTCCGGTAAAACTCGATGCCGAATCGATAAAAAAATTATACAAAAGATGTTTAGAAATAAAAATTTCTTTTAAATGTAGAATTTTTATTATTAACAAAAAATATTTTTTAATTTTGTTTTCTGCGATAATAGTGAAAACTTAAGTTTGTACAGGGTGGCGCCTTTCTGTTGACCTTGCAAAGTATAGCGAAAGCTAGAGTTTTAAAAAATCACTGGCAAAAGTAAATCAAGCCTAACTTGATTGGTTTTGGAGATACAGAGTGTTTTTCAATTTTTATCAATTTGGCCGGGCACTTGCACCTCGCTTGATATTAAAGAAGAGGAAGAGAACAAGAAAAAATATACCTATATATAATAGTGTTAGAGATTCTTACGTAGATCTCAGTGGTGTACCTATGTTTTTTTATTGACTTTAAAGTATATCTGCAATGGTCATATAATATACCGAGTGTTTTATTGAAAAAATTCTAATGATGGCCATATTTCCGAACTTATTAAAAAATGGACATAATAATTGTGATATTTTTACAGATAAAAAAATCTTTAAACCGATGATAAAATATACAGAGTGTTCCATTTATAAAAAAACCTAGCTTTGTGTTAGAACTTTCAAATAAAAGCCAATGGAAGAAATAAAGGTACGATATTTAATTATACGAGAAAATCCATAAAATATTTCTATTTGCAATTTTTTTTTATCTTTAATAACATGCGGGTGATAAATGCCTGGCTAAAATGACAAAATTTGAAAAACACCACTAAATTTTGTTTCAAAAATCAAAACCGAGATTGTGCTTTGATTTGTTCTATCTCTTTTAGTTTTTGCTGTTTCCTGCAAGGTCAACGAAAGGTGCCACCCTGTATGTACATACATTGGTGCTTTGTAAACTGTTCTTGTTTTAATAAAAGTAAGTTTAAAACATGTAGGTAAAACTTTTTATGAAATTTGTAATTAATTATAATAAACAAAATTGTATATTTAAGTGTAAATAAACGGTTTTATTAACTTTGACCTGTTTACTTGTTATTTGGGTCAAATTTACCAATGGGAATTTGACCCCCTTCCTGACGACCGATCGATCTGAAATTTGGTACACACTATAAATCTTGATGACAATACAATATAACACATTCTTTATGATTATAAACCCAGGATTGCCGCCGATACAAAATGGCGAGTTACATATTATTTTACTACAACCTCAATATGGGTATTAAATAAAAGGGCTTACTTGGTAGAAGAGAGCTCATTATAGAAAAAAAAATCAAAGACGGCCGCCGCGCCTCTACAAAATGACAAAATGGCGGGTTACATGTTTGTTCCACAACTACCCCAATATGTGTATCAAATGAAAAGGCCAAGAAGGCCGCCGCCACAAAACTGGCGAATGACATATTTTCCATAACTACTTCAATATAATATAGTTGATTAGTTCTGGTTAGTTATAGTGAGGCATTAAATGAACCTAATAGAATGAGCAGTATTAACTAACAACAAAACTAAAAACTTGAAAATAAATTAAATAAAAAAATGTTGGACGGTTTTATTGTTATAAAAGCTAAAAACAATTCTATTATAATGTTTACTCTGGATACGCTACGTCCAACGGTTACATTATTTGTCTAATTAATACCCCAGATTATTGAGAAGATTGATTCCTTTCATAAATATATTAATTTTTGGGATGCGCTGTTTAAACAAAGAGCAAAGGAAACTTAATGCACACGTTGTTCTTTCGTAGCTCATTATCCCCATGAGATCAGTTTACCCCAGTTTAGTTTGTAAAATAACTAGTGTTGACGGAGGATATTTCAAGAGGGATAATTGGGTTTTATATAAGACATTTAGGAAACTATTTAATGTATACAATCCGCGCCTTTTACGATTACGTTACCCAAATAAATAAACTGCTGCGATCGATTTCCCGAAAACTAGGCAATATTTTGAAATTGGAAAGTCAGTACGACCAAAGACAAAAACTATATTGTCTTTGGTACAACTAGAATATTTTTACAGGTCTACTACTTTTAGTTATACGGGATGTTATTGTCATGATCCTTATTTTAAATGAACACATATATATATATTTTTTTTTAGTTCTGCTTAACATATCTTATGTAATTGGGTCTCATATAAGATATTTAGGAAACTATTTAATGTATACTATACCGCGCCTTTTACGATTACTTTATATAAATATATTGAAATTATTTTTAATTTTAAGAAAACAGTTTTACAGGGTGTCCTTCCGGGAACTGCTGGGATCGATTTCTCGAAAAGTAGGCATTAAAATTTTTTAAACATTTAAGAACATCATAAAGTCAGTGGGGACATATGACTAATATCTTTTGAAAGGGTATAACATTTTTGGCATTAAACTTGAAATAAGCTCAAAAACGGTTAAACTTGCGTATAGAATACAATACAGTGCTTGTCTATTATTTTTCCAAAAAATTTTACTCTACACAACATAAACCAAATTTTAGGCGAGAAATAATAGATGTAAATTTCAAACTGAAAGTTGAGCGCCATTTTAAAAACAAAATTAAATGGAAAGGGGACCGTGTGGCACATCATTTTAAAGCTTCTGACGAGTACTTTATAACCCCAGAATATAAAGTCAGTACCTTAACTTCAACAAAATGGCTGTACTCTAAATATTACCCTATATTCGTTTTTTTGCCATAACTCTTATTTTTTTGCAAGAATTATAGTAATTTGATACTATAATCATATCCTATAATTATACATTTTTATGTCCACTAGGGTGGATTTATTTTAGCAAAGTGTTTCTTTTTCCGGTGCTCAAGCAAAATTTTAATCGACATGTGAAAAGAAAAATGCTCACCAAGTTTGAGGTTTTAATATTGATTTTAAGTACAAACTTACTATTTAAATTTAAAGTTTTCCTATTTGAAATGCACGTATTTTTTTTGCTAATGCTTAGCAACTTTTTACTATATTACTAAAATGTTTTTGATGACCCTAAACGGTTTATGCCACGCCCTTTAAAAATGTTTTAGGGTTTTTTTTGAGTAACTCGAACTGGTTTGCCGTAGGTGTCGTCCAAATACAATTTATGGAATAAATTGATTTTTTTTCCAAGTTTTTAAGCAAACCGCAAAAACAGGGAGAAAAAGGCTTATTCATAAAAAAATTGTTCTTCAAGCAATATTTGATGAACCTGATGAATCTATTTTTACGGCTTTAACGTCAGAAACTGGTAACCATGCTATTTAGATTTTACTCTTTTGTTAATTACTATATAATAATATTTCTCTACATGTATTTTTTCAAGAGTAAATAATATTTTTCGAGTTACACCAAAAAAACACCAAAGCAACTTCAAAGAGCGTAAAATATGCCGTTATGTCCATGAAAACAATTTACACTTGCTCCATAAGTTGCAATTACAGAAGTAAGCTTTGTTGATAAAGTTTTTGTTTTAACAAAACAATAATAAATCTAAAAATCAATAAAATAATTTTATCAGAAAAATTACTTGAGCTGTAGCCTTATTCTTACTAAATCCATTTAATAATAATTAATGTCGTTTCACAGTTGTGTGCGTTTCAATTTAAGGACAGTTTATTTGCTTTTGTTTGGTATTAGTTAATAGTAAAAAAATAAAAAAGATATTTTTGCTAACTTTTATTTATTTCTAAGAAAGTTCGCAGCTTGATTTAATTAATTAATATTTTAATGCACCGATACACAGTCCGTCTTTTTTGTAAGTTTTATAAATTTAGAAATGCCCTTACATTGATTTTCTCAATAAGGTTTCGTAAAGGAAATTAAATGATAATGTTTGTAGGGCTAATTGCCCTCGCAGCCATGTCAAACAAAAGACCAAAAATTAATTTTTACGTTTTTCACTAAAAAGTGTTATACCTCATTTTAAACAAAAAAAAGCGTAAAATTTGGTAAAATCCAAAATGGCGGTAATAAGACAAACAAAAGTTATTGATGACATCTTAAAGCCAAAAAGTTTAAATTAATATCTAAATGTAGGGAAGCATTGCTCATAAAAGGTTTTTAATTTTATTTCCAAAAATTCTAAAAATACTAAGAAATAAAAATAATACATACAGAACTTTTTCAAAAATGCCCATTCTTAGTTTTTACCGATTAGTAATGGGATACTTTCCCTCAATACAATTTTAGCACTATGTGTAATAACTGACCACTTGGGACATAATTTAGGTAACAGCTTTTACAATAAAAATAGCCCCAGGTGCAAAATACTTTACTTAAAAGGCATAATCAATTACTTTCAGTTCTGCGACAGTCCTTTATTTTCCAATTTCTTGCTAAAACACTAACCTTATAATGAGTAAACTAGGTTAGTCAATATCGACTTTAGAATTTGCTGTTCAGTTGTAATTTAAGACCAGCGTGTTCCATTGATTAACGAAATCATTTGCTACACCTGCTTGTTAGCTAATTTTCTTTGTTCGATTATTTTGTTTTTATTAAGGGAAATTATATAACTTTGAGTAAAGAGATTGAAATTAAAATGTAATAAACTTTAAATAGGGTAGTAAACAGTGGCGTAGCCAGGGTTTAGGGTGAAAGGGGTTAAAGTTTAAAGTTGTTTTTTTTAAGTAACCGCTTAAAACACACGAATCCGATTTAACATGGAGAAAAAAAGGTATTAACATAGTAAATCACCATTTATTTTATACCCTGTAAGAAAAAGAACTATATCGGCCACCCTCAAATATAAATTAACCAAATTCTTTAAGTAATTTAAAGTGACGAGTTTTATAAAGTTTTCATGCAACAATACTATGAATAACTTCATAAAATAACTAAACCACGCATTTATTTAAATAAATACAATTTTAAAAAATGTTAAACGGGTATCCCACTTATTAAGAAAACATATGCTATGTTTATTTAAACTGTCTTGTTTGGCATTTTTTGCATATATTGGTCCCAAAAAGTCCATCGCTTATACTTTTTTTTATCTTTGAAAATCCACGATGGCTAAAAGCCTAAATATTAACGTACCGTGAGTGTCTTACGCGAGGTTAGAGGGAGTTTGTTGACACCGGACATAAATGCTTCAAGATTTATGAGCAGGTTCCACATTCCAGAAACCCTAGGGATAAAAAAACGAACAAAGTCGTAAGTTCGGGGCCTGTTTAGTTGAACTGTATAGGGATGCATATGTGCGGCACCACGAGTTTCTCCGTTAGGAACCGTTAGTGAAGGAATTATACTGGATAATTCTTCAGAGCAGAAGCCATGGAAGTACCTATAAAAACGATGAATCCCTCACAGGCCGACGATAGGCAAGAGAGGGAAGCCTTTCTGTAAGTGAAGGATCATTAATGAGGCGAACAGCTCTTTTTGAATGGAATAAAGAATGCTAAGGGTTGTGGGGGACATCACGCCCCAGATATGAGAACAATATTCCAAGGATGGTCGGTGCTGTGCGAGGCTGAGCTGTGCTATGCTAGACTGTGCTGGTTTAAAGCTGTAGCAGTCCGTCCACCAAATGCTAGTCGTGCGGTGTTGTAGCTACTAGCATATTGCCATTAAAATGTTTAATAATTTAGAAATCAAAAAGTATCTTTTGGACGCAAGTTCTGAGGAAGATGATTCCGAAGACGAGCACAGAAGCGATTTATTAAGTCTTATTATTCTGATGGCGGAGAAGAGAAAACATAGATTCTGGATATCAAACCATTTAGTAGAAAGAAAACAATTTGGCGAGTTTCATAAATTGATTCCAATATTAAGTGATGAACAGTTTAAAAATTACTTTAGGCTTTCTAGATCACAATTTATGGAAATTCATGAATTCATACGATTTGAAATTATAAAGCTAAACACTAACTACCGAGAAAGTATCACCACAGAGGAGCGTTTGGCTGTATGTTTAAGGTAAGTTTTTTTAATTAAATATACACTGTTTAGTTCTCAACGCAAATTTATTTTACCAAATTGAAATAAAAAATAACTGCAATATTTCTGTAATAACAAAAACAAAAACCAAATTAATTATAATAAATTCATACTTTAGTTGTCTACATTCCATCCTCCAAAATAGCTTGCGACTGTTTCATCGCCTGATGATTGGGTAGATGTTGATTGTGGCGATGGCAGCGGGGTAGAAATAGATTGATTATAAACAGGGTTCGATTGTTGTGGCGGCTGTAGTGTAAAAAGTTATGGTGGTAACCATTGGCAGTGCTTTCTCTGTTGGCATGACTACCTAAATTATTCACATGTGTAGTATGAGATAAATTCATTTCAGCCTCACTAACAGTATCAAATATTTTTCTCTTAATCATAATTTGAAAACGTTGAGGCATAGAAGCTGTTGTTAAATACATACTATTAAAAAATTCTTTAAGGGGATCGTTGGATTGTAATTTTTGTTCCAGTTCTTTTCTTTGGCTGTTTCTCTCAGCAGTCCTAGCCTCTCTTTTTTCCACTTGTTGTTTCATTAACGATACAACATTGTCTTGCCATTGACATTTTTTTTTCTTTGCAGGCTCCACAAATTCATAATTATTTTCCAACGGTGTTTCTTTATCTTTATTTTCTTCTAAATCAATGTGAGACAGGTCCTCTTGAGTTTGTAGATGGTCGTCTTGGCCTGTTTCTATAACATTTTCGTTTACTTGTGTGTCAACTATGTTGGAACATCTGCTTCGGTTGGCCATGTATGGAACTAGAAATTCCATTTGTTTCTGGTATACCCATGATCGTTTTATACGAGCTGCGTCTCCACTTTTACAATCATTTTGTCGTTTTAGAGCGTCCCTCAATGAATCCCTTAATTTTTTCCATTGGCGTTTAGCCTCGTTTCCTAAAGAAAAAAACAGTGTAAATTTTAAAATCTTAATATTAATAATAATTTTTTTATACACTATAATAAAAATGTTTTCTTATTTTTTTAGATTCCTGGCGACAGGTGATTCATATAGAACAATTGGATACAGTTTTCGTTTAGGAGAAAGAACCGTCTCAAAATTGTTAACGAAGTTTGTTCATCGCTCTGGTCCCAATTACAACCATCATTCATGAAAATGCCCGACGAGAAGTCTTGGAAAGCGTATGAATTGGAATTTAGAGAGCGATGGCAATTTCCAAAATGTGTCGGTGCTATAGACGGCAAACATGTGATTATTAAAGCTCCACCGAATTCTGGTTCATCATATTTTAACTACAAGAAAACTTTTCTGTAGTATTGATGGCCATAGCAAGTGCCAATTATCAATTGATAGCCGTCGACATTGGGTCAGCAGGCAGATTTAGTGACGGAGGAATATTTGCCAATAGTCCTATTGGAAGTAGGTTAAAAACAAATTCATTTCATTTACCCGAACCTAGTCCTATGGAAAATTATAATGATAATAATTTTCCATTCGTAATAGTTGGAGATGAAGCATTTCCACTTATGGTAAATCTAATGAGACCATTTCCAAGACGTTCTTTAAATAAAGAAAATCGTGTTTTCAATTATCGCCTGAGCAGAGCTAGACGAGTTATAGAAAATACGTTTGGTATATTGGCAGCAAGATTTCGAATTTATAAACGTCCATTAGAATGCAAATTAGAAAGTATAGATAGCATAATCAAAGCCACTTGTATTCTCCATAATTATTTAGGCACTAGGGAGGGGAGATGCCCTAATATAAATGAGGAACTATTGGAAAAAGGCAACTCTAAAAATCAGTGGTTGCCATTAGCACATAGAGGATCAAGAGCAACGACTGAATCTTTTGTTATAAGGCAGAATTTTTGTAACTATTTTAACTCTGAAATAGGCAGGATTCCGTGGCAGGATAAAATTGTATAAATAAAATTTTGTATTTATAAATAAAAAGTCTTTCGCCGGTTTCTGTATTTTTTGTTTTTGTTTTAATTCAGACCAGACGTGTAGTATATTTTAATATATATCTTCATTTACTTATTATTATAAACGTAAAAAATAAATTAGTTTTTAAATAATCCAGAAAGCATATTTAACTTACCGTCTTTTATATTGCACTTTTTTGAGATATCATCCCAGAGACTATCACGTAAGTCTTGATTTTTATAGTTTTTCTCATCTACTTTCCAAAGGCATGGATTTAATCTAACAATTTCAATAAATTCTTCCATTCAAATAATTTATTTTTTAATATTTTTATTTGAATTTATTAATATTTGAACGGCTCAGCACAGCTTCAATCGAACACAAAGCGAAGTGATGCGCGAGTCCGCAAGTCACAGCTTGTCTTGCCGCACGCCGTCTAGCTTTAGTGGACGGTACTTCATAAGATTACATTGGTAAACCAGCGCCGCTAACCCAGCTCAACGCCGCTCCGCTCAGCACAGCACAGCATCCTGTGTAGAATACATGATTTTGCAGACACGCAGACATTAGTTACATGAGCTATATTAGAAGCGCATGTCGGTTGAAGATGCGTAAGGACGGGCCGCTTGATTAAGAAATTGGACTATAGTATTTGTACAGGGTGTTCGGTTATATTTTGAACGGGGATTACACACGCTTTATTGTTTGAGATTAAAACATATTTTAAATACAAAAGTTTAAGGATTTCATAAGAACCGCCCGAATTTGCTTAAAAATAAACAACTAGAAAGCCGCAAAGTAAAGAAATAAGTATTGACTTTTTTATTTAAATGGAACACCATAAATATTTTAAGTTTAGTGGTAAGGGTATATTACCTGTTTTCAAAAATATATATTTTGTTTATGTTTGGATCACCAGTTATCTCAGAAAATAACTCTGAATCCTAGAAAAGTCAGCCGCTCTGATTCATAGACAATTTAGGATGGACGGCTTTGGTTTCATTTGTTTCTTTAAATATGGCCTTTCTGTTATTTGGTTTAGTTAAAATAAAGGAATTGTTTGAAATAACAAATATTAGAATAAAAAAAATGGAGCTACATGTTTTTTGTTATTATTTTTTACTTAAACAATTTAAAGTATACAGGGTAGCGTACCACAAACGCTTTAGTTTCTTTATAAGAACGGTGTTAAATTATAAAAATATTTAAATAAATGTGTTTCTAATGGCCTAAGAAAAATAACTTTTAAAAATAATAATTTATACACATAAAAGTTTACTTTTGGAGTGAAATTGCTATAAAAAGATTTATATCCACCAGGTTTTCTAAATAAAATACTTTGTATATCAGATTAGATCTATAGTGGATAATAGAATAAAAATAGGGTTAGCTTTTTTTAACCATATACAAAGGGTATAAGATTTTTAGGATATTGAGGATTTTTATATAATTCATGATAAAAACAACATTTTAATAAACCCTACTTTACCTGTTGTTGACTTCATATTGCTCAAATATACAGAGTGTTTAAAAACAAATATCTAATGTTAGCTATTATTTTTTGTTTTTTAAAAATTGCAAATTATGGTTATTTTTAAAAAATGACACTTTATAAATTGAAAAATTTACCTATAGCTTTGTTACCATACTTTTTTTTGAACGTTAGGTGTTCCAAAGTGTTATTAATAAATAATATTATTAATTGCCATGCAGTAAATTATTTTACGTTACGTTGTTGTTGTTTTTGTCATGAATTCTTTAAAATTGACTAATTACATTACTCCCAAAATTCAGAAATAAACTAATATACAGAATGTAACATTTATAAATTTATAAATATAATAAATATTTTTTAGGTTCTCTAAAAACTTTCCAAAATAATATATTTTACTACCTAGGCACCAGCCTATGTTTTTAATATATTTTTTATATACATATACAGGGTATACAGAAAGGTGAGGTCATACATAATGGGGGTGATAAATTAAGCCAAAATAATGTTAGTACTTCATAAAAAAGTTCTATTGCACTTCATTAGGGACATTTTGGCCTTTAAAATTAGAATAAAAACATTTTTAATAATTTAAATCGACATCTTAAATCATGTTACATTTCATTCACGCAATAAAAATTCACTTTTTCAGTAAATTAAATGTG
>JACEGR010011115.1:0-16124 GCA_014170235.1 Listronotus bonariensis | reverse complement strand
ACCCATTAAAAAAAAAGTAGATTATGTCAATATATCCTTGAAAAAAGTACAAAGTTTTTAGGTATACACATTGATGAATTTTTGGATTGGTCAGGACATATAGAACCTGTACAGGGTGTCCCATTTTGGTTGTCCCTTATGGGAAACTTGGAAACCATAAGAGATATTAAAAATCCGATACCCCATCCTCGAGCTATTTTTTGGAGAAAACATTTATGGTAAAAACAGATCATCGCTATCGCGAAGCGTTTCGAAATACAGGGTGATTCTCGATTTTTTCACTTTTTGAAAAGGTCCTGTAGCTTTGTTGTTATTACAGATACGAGAAAACTAATTGCACATTTTAAAGACACTTTTTCCGTAGAATCCAGTGGCGTAGCCAAAAATTTTTTGAGCTGTCATTTTTGACATATGACCCAAACATGTTTTTTTATTAGGGACACCCTATAAATGATTAGGTAATTAAATTGCTTGTTTTTTCTGATTAAAATAATATATCATAGTAGGTCGTTTAATAAATTTTTACGTCAAATATTGGAAAAATTATGATTTTAAAGACGCATTGCGGCTTCTATCTGTTTTTTAAATTGTTTTATAATTTTGTTTTAAAAGGAATCTGTCATCCCTTAGCTCAGGAGACATTTCCGTAGAAAAAAAACAAAAAATTAGTTTACAACAACAATAATAAACAAGTTATATTAATTAAACTTAAAAATTTATCAAGTTTTTTTTTTAAATTTTTGAGTTTTTTATTTTTTTTTTTATTTTTTATGAATTCTCTATGTCAACTTCAACACCATCCTTATATAGTCTTAAATAAAATTGTAGGAAATTTTTAAATTTAAAAATAAAAAAAATATATTTTAATTTTTGAGACACCGTGTATCATTTTATTATGCGTATTAATAATCTTCTACATCATATATATTATTTACCAAAATTTCATACTTATATATTTATAAATAAAGTGGTAGGAAATTTTTAAATTTTAAAATAAAAAAATGCATCTTTAAAATCATCATTTTTCCAATATTTGACGTAAAAAATTTATTAAACCACCTACTATGATATATTATTTTAATCAGAAAAAAACAAGCAATTTAATTACCTAATCATTTATAGGGTGTCCCTAATAAAAAAAACATGTTTGGGTCATATGTCAAAAATGTCAGCTCAAAAAATTTTTGGCTACGCCACTGGATTCTACGGAAAAAAGTGTCTTTATAATGTGCAATTAGTTTTCTCGTATCTGTAATAACAACAAAGCTACAGGGCCTTTTCAAAAAGTGAAAAAACGAGAATCACCCTGTATCTCTGAAACGCTTCGCGATAGCGATGATCTGTTTTTACCATAAATGTTTTCTCCAAAAAGAGCTCGAGGATGGGGTTTCAGATTTTTAATATCTCTTATGGTTTCCAAGTTTCCCATAAGGGACAACCAAAATGGGACACCCTGTACAGCAGGGTGAAAAAATAAATGAAATGTGTTACTGCTTTCGTATTGTGCTATAGCTATTTACGTTACTAGACCGGAAAATGGTATTTTTACGGGTCGACGAAAAACATTTACAGGGCGAGCCGTAGGCGAGTCCTGTAGTTTTGAGGAGACCCGTAAAAATTATTTCCGGTCGAGTATCGTACATAATTTTTTTAATTGACCGGAAAAAAACTGTGTAAATTTTTAGTGTTATATTTAAACGACAATAAGGCAAGGCTGCTTCAATTATTTCATCTGGATTTTCCATGTCTGACTCCATTTTGGCAAAATGATGCTTTCTTTACTTTACAATATCTTGAACTGTCAAATAGTAACAATTGAACTCTGACAATTTTTGTCATGGCTAACAGGATTTTTTGATATCAGGGACCGGAAAGTAAATGAGAGACTGGAAAGTAAACTAGGGACCGGAAAGTAAATTAGTCCTGTAAAATAGCATTTTCCGCTTAAAAATTGAGTGGAAAATTCAATTTTCCGGTCAATTAAAAAAAAATACTTACATGTGACTGCCAGAAGAACTTTGTACTTTGCAAATTTTGAGTTTACCATGAGATATGGTATAATTTATTGGGCATCAAATACAAAGGTACAAGATATCTTTGTAATACAAAAAGAGTAAGAAGGATAATTTTCGGTATGTCGAACTTGCAATCTTGTAGAGGGGTGTTTAAAGATAAAGGAATTATGACTGTGTATGTATTATAAATTTTTGATGCAGTTCTGTTTTTCTTTAAAAACAGATAAATTTAATACCAACGTAATAGTATTGTTTAAGGTTATCTGTATTTTTTGTGACGTCATTTCATTTTATATTTGTTCTTGCATTTAATGTAGTGCTAAATGTAATTTGAAATAAAGAAAAATAAATAAATAAATCCTGCTAACAAAGTTGTTTTGTGTAATCTTCAAAACAAGGAAAAAAACTTAATTAATCACTGTACAAGTTAGTATTTGGATAATTTTTAAAGATAAAAAATAAAAAGTTATAGACATTTAAAATGTGGTAAAGTTAGATGGGACGCACTGTACAGCGGGGTATTTTCCCAGACACCCTTTATAAAAAATTGTAATTATGAATTTACATTTAAATAAATACAGGTCATTTATTTAATGTCCCCCCTTTACTTTTTTGAACGGATCAATTTAAAAATTAAAACTTTGGGATATGAAATTGATGCATAAATACTTTTAAAGTTAAATTAACAGATAAAAATTTCAAGATTGTGGCTGGGCGCCATCTTGGAAAAAAAATAAAAGGAAGGTGTCTCATGCTTGCTTGCTTGGGAGGGGGTTATGGCTTTGCTGCAAGGCAATCGCCAGAAACATTGTTTTATAGCTTCTGTCGAGTTCTTTATAATCCTAGAATATAAAGTCAATACCTTCATGTGATACAAAATGGCGGTACTTTAAAAATTACCTAATTACCTGATTTGGATAGACCTATTTCCGAAATTAATAAAGTTAGATGTACTTTATGTATATGTATGTTTTTAACGCTCTTTTTATTGATGATAAAAAAATACCTTATTAAAAAAAATCAATACTTTTTCCTACCCTGTATATTAGCACCAGTATCACCATAAAAAGATCTTTAAGAAAAACACCACATTAGAAACATCTATATGGTTATCCAAATAAGGTAGTTGGGTAATTTTTAAAGTACCGCCGTTTTGTATTTGGTATAAGTATTGACTTTATAATCTAGTGTTATAAAGTCAGAAGCTTTAAAATGATGTGCCACAAGACCCTCCTTTCCATTTAATTTTGTTTTCTCATCATTCATCTTGAAATTCTCATTTATCAATTGCACTCTAAAATATAATATTTATGCATCAATTTTTAATTTTAATCAAGTTTTAATTTTTTTATTGATCCGCTTAAAAAATGAAAGGGGGCGAGGGGACATTAAAGAAATGTACGGTATATTGCCAGTAAACGATCTAAAATATATATTTTTTTTAATTGACCGGAAAATTGAATTTTCCACTAAATTTTTAAACGGAAAATGCTATTTTACAGGAATAATTTACTTTCCGGTCCCTAGTTTACTTTCCGGTCTCTCATTTACTTTCCGGTCCCTGATATCAAAAAATCCTGTTAGCCATGACAAAAAATACATTTTGTCAAAAGAACCTCGTTGTATTTGCCTTATTGTCGTTTAAATATAACACTAAAAATTTACAGTTTTTTTTCCGGTCAATTAAAAAAATTATGTACGATACTCGACCGGAAATATTTTACGGGTCTCCTCAAAACTACAGGACACACCTACGGCTCGCCCTGTAAATGTTTTTCGTCGACCCGTAAAATACCATTTTCCGGTCTAGTAACGTAAATAGCTATTAGAAATCAAAAGATACTTACTGTCAATACCATTCATTTCCTCATATGCTCTACGTTTTAACGAAGGGGACATATTGTTAAGTGGTATTTTTTCTGCTTCAGGTTTATTCGGTACCCTTTCATACAGTAAACTTCCATCTGGTGCTTTAGGGGCTTAGGAAACGCTTCCACATCGGGTTGTGGAAGGAGCGCCTAAAATTGTAAGAGAAATAATTAGGTTTTAGTCAATTGAAGGTAGAAATAAATTTATTAAATAAATTCGTTAAAATAATCCAAAGTCCGTAAACCGTTGGTAATTTAGGTAGATAAAAAGTTTAAAAGATAACAGAGGTGTTTAACCCTTTACTGGTCGAATTTTTATTTTCTTTAAAAAAATGTTTTTATTTAATGAAAAAGAAATGGAAAAAAAACATTAATATGGTATAAAAATACATTACAAGCTATGCATATACTAAACAGGCCCGACTCGTCCATAAGGTCATTTGGTCAATGACCAGGAGCACAACTAGGATTTTCAAATAATTTTATCTAAAAACAGAGGCATGGGACACACACCAAATTTATACCAGTTGCTTATAATGCTAAGAGGAACACATTGGTAAAAAAAATTATTATAGAATTTGCGAAAAAAAGTTGTTTTTTGGTTAGCCCCCCAGAGAAAATCAAAACTTTTCAAAGCCAATTCTCTATTTGTATTTTTTTTTCGTAAATTTGAGCAAATTTTATTAATTTCGCAAAAATATCTGATTTTTTCTTGTAAATAAAGGCATTTGAAAGTCTCGCATAAAAAAATTGTATAATGAAAAAAATTCTACTGGCTATAGTTTTTTCAAAAATACAGATAATTTCATAAAATTTAAAGGGAATTTGATTTTAAATGTTTTGACTTTCTCCGGGGAGGCTAACCAAAAAAACTAACGTTTTTCGCAAATTTTAAAATAAAAGTTTTCTTTACCAAAGTGTTCCTCTTTAGGCTAATAGTATTAGGTATATGTTTGGTGTATGTCCGTGTCTCATTTTTAGGATAAAACAAAAATTAAAATTCTAGTTGCGCAACTGTCAATGTCCCACCTAATTTGTAATAAACAAAAAATAATAGCAAGCAATTAATCCTTACATCCTTAAAAAAAAGTTTAAATCTATTACTATGCGAAAATTTCCTAATAATCAATTTAAACAACGAAAACTTCACACGGTCCGTGCATTTAATGACCGGATTTCTGAATGAAAATGCAAGATGCCTCAAGCAAAAAAGAACAAATACTCCTGGTATACTAGTAAAAGGTCAACGCACGACCAATCAAAAACTATGCTAAATCGCACCGGGTTATTTCGTCGGTAATTGGCAGGCAACCTAAAATACTGGTAGTTGAAATGACAAATTAAAATAGGTTTATAAACGGTCTCCTAACCTCAAAAACTTTCTTGTGTAAAACACTAGTATATAAAAGTGGTAATGGCAGTAGTTAACAGTGTTAATTTATTTTGAAAATTTTTGTCTATAAAGGTAGGTAATCTACTTTAATTTTACAAATTGTGAATTAACGAAACCATTTTTCTATTAGCCCTATATGAAATTTAGGAAAAATTTAGAGTTGCCGGTTAAAAGCCCCTAAAATGGACATATTTTACCCCAATTTATTAGCTAGTTAAGTTTTACAATTTATTTCATTTCCTGCAAAACAAAAGTTTTACCCCCATTGTTGCAACAATAAACTGCACCTTACAGACCTTGTTCAAATTTATTGGATCAGTTTTGGTATAATCTAATCATTTTTTATGTTTTAATGTGTGGGTTTTGAGGTTATTTTTTTACGCTGATGCTTCATCGTGAAATTTTGTTTATACAGAGTGTCCCGCCGGGAACTGCCGAAATCGATTTCTAGAAAAGTACGGTTGAAAATTTTTAAAAATTTGTAACATTTTATGAGAATTAAAACTTTTATACATTATGTAGAACTATTCTGCTCTGACACAATATAATAAAAGTTATTATTACTTTAAAAGAAATAAAATAATGAAATATTTAATATTAAGTTACTTACAATACAAAGGTTTTAATCTATAAACAGTTTATTAGCACTCGGTTGAAATTATTTTAATCTAATAAAATAAAATCTTATTAAGACGCCAGACGAGAACTGGGCCAATGGTTGCGTCTCAAAAATGTGGTAAATAGTTTACCAAAAATGTGGTAAACAGATTTCCTAAAAACGTATTGAAAAACTTGTTAGAAAACTGAAAAAATATATAAAAATGAAATGTCTGATGGACACTTTAGAGTTTGACATTACTTTTGGAAAAATTAACTGGTAAAATATACACCTATTAGGTATCTTAACCAGATAAAACAATATAAAGTCAGTAGGGGACATACAACTAAAATATTTTGACAGCTCTACTACTTCTGGTTATACCCAAAGTTAATGTCAACTTCCTTATTTTAAATGGAACACCCTATATATTATTTATTTTTTAGATTCTGAGCAAAATTCTAAAAATAATTTATGCATAATGTTCTATACCTAAGTACACCCGTTCTTGACTTATATTTATTTTTATGTCAAACATGACGTTTGCAAGCCATTACATAATCATCAATTTCTTCTAAGTAAAAGCCTTTAATATAAGTTAGGAATGGGTTCCTTGTAAAGAAAGAACTTTTTGGTAAACTGTATCGATATTTTCACAATAAATACAGAGTGGTCAAAAATAATCGTTATTAATTATATCGACAAAACCTTAAGAGTCAATTTTTTCAAATGGAAATCCCTATTTTTATTACCTTATCCTATCAGGCATTAAAAATAAAGATAAGTTTGTGTAAGAATGTCTATTCCAAAAATTTATAGTTTTCGAAATATTAACAATTTAATATTTATCTATTCTAACAATGCATTTAATTACGGACGTACGGGGTAGTTGGCTGTGAAGCCGCATTTTAGTTGTTTAACCTAGGCCGTACTTAAAAGCATTGTTAAAATAGATAAATATTAAATTCTTAATATTTTAAAAACTATCATTTTTGGAATAGACATCAAACTTATCCTATTTGTGATGCTTAATAGGATAAGGTAAAAAAAATAGGGCTTTCCATTTAAAAAAATTGACTTTAAGTTTTGTCGTAATATTTCTGACCACTATATATTTATTAATTGCGAAAATATCAATACAGTCTGCTAAAAGTAGTTCTTTCTTTACATGGAACCAATCCTAACTTAAATTAAAAGCTTTTGTTTGTAATGGCTTGCAAATGTCATGTTTGACATAGAAATAAAAATAAGTCAAAAACGGTTGCACTTAGGTATAGAACATTATACATAAATTATGTTTAGAATTTTACGCAGAATCTACTACTTCGGTATAACCGGAAGTAGTAGAGCTGTCAAAATATTATAGTTGTATACTATATTGTATATATACATGATATTAACAAATTTTTAAAATTTTCCAAAGCGTACTATTCGAGAAATTGATCGCAGCAGTTAACGGTGGGACAAACCCGGATAGTTATTTTTGTGGTTTTCTAGTACTTTTATTGTGAAAAAAAAACAACATTTGTTTTATATCTATATTTTGGTCACTATAAATTGACAATGAATAATATAACGCCTTAGTTATAAGTTAAATATAGGTTTTTCTTTTCTTTTTTATTAAACATTTTATATACCTACAATTGTTAATATTTGCTAAATCATAAAATGTCGCTAGAGTTTTATCTTTAAACGGACAAAATGGTGAAGGCGGTGGGTAATTTAATGCATGTACGGACAAAAGTAATAATAATACATGTTTGGTAATAAAATGCATGTACATTTTAATTATTATTATTATTAACATGACATTACAATAGTATATTGTGCAACAAGTTTTGAAAGACTCTTTGCACACAATTATGACATTTATGCACGAGCCGTAGGCGAATGCTACAAGTCATACAAGTGTGCAAAGAGTCAGTTTTAAACGTGTTGCACACGATACTTTTCTACGACTGTAGAAAATAAGGACTAATATGTGATTTTGATTATTTTTTTCTTTAAACTTTTCACGGGACTGTGCGAAAATTTTTCATTCGCCGTGAGAAATGTTTTCATACGCTTATGTCAAAACTAAATGACAAAAAATAAAATATTTTTGACTGGTTGACAATAACGAGGTTGACATCATACATCATGTGAAATTAGTCATTTTCAGATCCTGTCTGACGTGCGTTTTTAGACACTTTTCATAGCATAGAAAAAACAATTTTAATATTTTGTTTTGCACAAATTATTTTAGAAATTGACTTTAATTTTACTGTCCGGTTCATTCGGGGGTTGATTAATAGTTGTTCAAAAAAATTTGCCCCACCTGAAAAGTCACGGGCCGCGCCTGATACCAACAGCCTATTTTTTACACATTGTTATAACTATAGAAACCACCTCCACTTTTTCTTTGGATTGTTGACCAAGAAATGAGCCAAACGATCTTATCGAACATTGTCGCTTATTCTGTTGCTTGAACAACTTGACAGTCCTGAACATGGTTGTTTTTGGTCATTTAGCTGGTGTTCTATACGTAAGATATGTCGTGAAAATTTTCCACTGAAAGGAAAGTTGCGGTGTAGTATTTCTGGCTCTATTGTATAAATACCATGCATTTTCACCATCCAAGTTAATAGGCAACACAAGTACTTTTTAGTACTTTTTAGAATGGTTAGCAATCCTATATCTATGTTTTGGTCCATCATATCTGTCCTCGAAAAATCTGAAATCTTGAAGTAATTTTTCATACTTTAAAGGTCGCCTTTATCATCTTTATCCCCCGAATATCAATTAGTGGGCTGGCTTCAGGAAGCTCAGTATAAATATTTTGAATGTTTCGGTGTCAATTATATCATTGATATAAACATTTACAATGCTTTTTGAACAGCAAACAAAAATCCGAATTAAAGTCAAAACTACAGAATACAGTAGTTTACTGTTCTATCGTTGCACATATGCAACAGGCGTATTCACGCTAATGCCTTTGGACGGGTAAAAAACCTAACCACAAGAACGTGGGCGTAACATACCAATAAGTCTCTAGTAAACACGTATGTGCTAAAATACATTTAAATTTTGTAAAATAAAATATATAAATTTTACTTACTTAAACTGAACTTCAATTTTTTCTTATTTTTTAAAACAATAGCTTACAAAACCACTATTTTAAAGAACACAATTTAAAAAATTGTTACATATTATTAAAGTTTTATTTTTTAAAGCATTCTGTTTACTTACTGTGATAAAATTCCCAAAGCAAAAAAATTCGTAACAGCCTAGTTAAGTACCATTTATTTACATTGCAAATATGCAATGATAGGCGTTAAAGAGTTAATTTTTATTTAATATAATACCATTACATTCAATTACCTTATCTGTTAGGATTAGCCATTGTGGTGTAATAGAACCAGGGCGGCCAAGTCTCGTCGCAATGGCTGTCACACTCCCCGATTTTTCTTTCGATAAGTCAAAAGCTGCTGCAGTTCTTGGGGTGTTTTGTTAACCTATATTACAAAAAAAAAATATAAGAATGAGAAAGAAAACTCTCAAATAGAGTAAGTTAACCCTCTACACACTCCAGTAGATCTGCACAGGTACACCAGTGCAGTTTTTTAGCCTGATGGGGCGACCGAATCCGGTATACCCGATTGTCAAACACGTTATGACGTCTGATCGGTAGGATAACAGGTAGCCTGTGCAGTGCTACCTTATTGTGCAAGCATTAGAAAGAAAAAGTGCTATCTTCAGGATTTAAGATGTTTTTATTAAAAACGGCTAATTGGTTAAATGGGTTTATTATTTATTAGGTTAATATGAATAAACAAAAAATAAGGTTACCATTTGTGTTGCGCATTCCTGCTTGACAGCCTGTATGTTAATAGCGAAGAACGGAGCCCTTGCCGCGTGCCTAGGCCGCATAATATGCCTGCACAAGCGTCGCGACAATCGCGTCATTGGCGTCGTCAGCAGATAAAAGGCTGTGCGTGTCTTCATCACTGGTCGAGGCGAACCCGCTCGCACCGCAATGCCGTGCGCTGTGGCGTAGTGTCGTCCTAAGTGTGCTTTGAGCTTAAATTCTGAAAACAAAAAAATTAAGTAACAAAAAACCTTAAAAGCCTTTTTCTCGACATATTAAAATATAGGATGTTAAAAACTAGTGTCCGACCAAAATTTCGGGTTCGGCCAGTTTCGGCGACAGTTTCTGATTTTGGAAGTTAACGTGTGCTCGCCTAACTTCGTTTCTCGCGGTAACGCTATCTTAATTTAATAATTGATAAAAATGATTAAAACGAAATGATTTTGACTCCCCATCAAAATAAGTTTCGGTTTCAGCTGGAAAACCAGTTTCGGTCGGACCCTATTATAAACTAATAAACAGCTCTGGGCTATGTAAAGGTGAGTAACAATAGGTTCTGATTCTTGCTATTAAAACGTTTTTAAGTAACTTTAAGACCCCTTGGAATAGCGACTGGGTAAGATATTCATAAGTAATTCCATCCACTACCGACACCCGGACTCGGCTATTATTGGAGTAAAAGAGACAGATACGAAAGTAGGATTACTCCAACATACCCAAGATACAACTGACGTCACAGTGGAGGTCAAGGACACCCATTTGATGTCTACAAGTCAAATATAAGAGTGTCACAGACGAACCTATGATGGCAAATTAACTCTCATGATCCTTTGTCATTTCAAAATAGGATGTTTATATTTAAAAATAATGGAAATAATAAAAACATTAAAAAAGGTTTTTAGAACATATATAAACCAGAAAATTTGCTGTTTTCTTGTGTAAAAGTCTATTTACCGGAATATAGCTTCAAGCTTCAATTTTATTAATTCTATATGTAGAACGAGACACCTACTAGAACTTAGGAGCTAAGGAAAACAAAAATATAAAAAATAGTTAATGTATTGCATAAAAAAATAGTTAATGTATTGCCTAAAAAATTGTTTTGCAACAATATTGAAAAAAGATAATGTTTTAGAAAAATGCTTAACCTTGACCTAATAAAGTAACACTTTAAACTGTACCATCGCGTTCAAAAACTCAGACAAGCTTATTTGGTTTGATCTCCCGGACTTTTATGAATTACCTGATTTTTCTATATTATAATAATAATGAAACTATCAAAAATTAATAGGTACTTAGTTGTCAGTATAGGTTGTCAGTCAAAAAAATATTCAGTTTTGGCATCTGCTGATATTATGCCTCGTCTAAACCAGCAACAAAAAGTAATACTACATACAAGAGTTATTGAAGGAGTTGCAATAAGGAATATAGCCAATGAGATTGGCGTAGACAAGAACACCGTTCTACTTGCAAAGAAAAAAATCAATAATTTTGGCGATATGAGAAGAAACCCAGGCTCAGGCCGGAAAAAAGCTCAAATGCGGAGCAAGATGCCGGTTTAATACAATATTTACAGACCAATCCATTTCACACCGCTCTCCAAGCCAAAGAAGTCGCTAACTTTCCGGCATCCATTCAAACCGCTAGAAGGAGAATTCGGAATTCCCAAATTATAAGGAATAGGTCCGCAGCAAATAAAATTTTTTTGACGGAAGAAAATAAAATTAGACGAATGCGGTTTGCCAGGGAGTTTCTAAATGCAGATAATCTGTGGCCAAAAGTTATTTTTTCTGATGAGAAAACTTTCCAGTCGTGTCATAATGGAAAAATTAGAGTATATAGACCCACTGGAACGAGATATAATAGTCAATATACTAGAAAGGTTGCAAGAAGCGGTAGGTTTTCGGTTAATGTTTGGGCATGGATTAGTGCCAGAGGACCAGGGGTTTTAAGAGTTATTCCAGGACGTTTTACTGCGCCCGTTTATAGGGATATATTAGAGCAAGTTATGCTACCATCGGTGGAAGCTGTATATGGGGATGATTTTACTTTTCAGCATGACAACTCGCCAGTCCATCAGGCCCGAATTATTAATGCATTCCTTGACGAAAATAATATTAATGTGCTGCCGTTCCCTCCAAAGAGCCCTGATCTCAACCCGATCGAAAATGTGTGGGGGCTTATGTTAAAAATAATTCACCAACATGATTTTCGACCAAGAAATCAAGAAGAGCTCCAGCAAAAAATTATGCAAGCTTGGGATCATATTGATAACCAGCTTACACAAAATCTAGTGTTTAGTATGCCCCGACGTTTGCGGAGTGTATTAGAAAATAATGGCTCTATTACAAAATATTAATATAGTTTCTATTTTTAAGAGTATAACCTGTTGTTGTTTAAATAATGTAATAATTATTTGATTTATTTAATTTAAATAAAAAACCTTATTTAATTTTTTGCGTTTGTGTATTTTTTGAAAGCGATGGATCGCGTTTAAAAAAAAACACACACAAGCTTGTTTTGCTTGATTTCCTACACTTGTATAATTAAGTAATTTAATTCTGTAATAAATAAACCTAGCTGGTATAAATTACCTGAATTGTCTATATCCCAATAATAAAACTATCCAAACTTAACAGGTATTACGTTGTCAGTCAAAAAAAAATTATAATAGTCAGGGAGCTAGTAGCATATAATATTTTGAGTGTCTGAGTTTTTTGAACGCGATGGTACATGTACAAAAAAATGACATTTTATTTCTGTCAACAGGTACTAAAATGTGACTTTTTATAAAATTATTTTCGATTTCACAGATGTCTAGTCAAATTTAGCTATTTAGCCTACACAAGGTTGGTTTAGAAAGATATGAATCAGTTAATCTAAACTTGTGTCGTTTTTTCGAAATATCTAAAAAAATACGGTATACAGGTTGAAAATAAGACTTGGATCGGTAAATTTCGAATTATTCAGGACCCTATGCACCCTTTTACCCGAAACTATGCCTGATTACAATACAAAATCTCTCTAGGAAAGTGTCTTAAATGCAAGTTTTTAAGATGAAGGATTTTTTTTTTATTGTGGCTTATGTCCCGCCACTCCTTAGGCAGGTCAACGTTTCTATATTTAAATACCATTAAAGCATTGTGGATGATTTTTATTGTGCCTCAAATACCTGCTAAAAATGCTTACCAGATCTTACACTAGTAGTACAATGCGTATATTATGTAATGTAATAAATATAAAAATCATTTACCTTTACCACATCCTCCTATATTACATCGGTGAGGCCTATGTCCCATCCCCTTCTCATCTTCTATATCACTACCCGAGCGTTTCTTTCCACCGTTTTCGAACTCGGTTCCGTCACCAAAACGTGTCGGAACTTTGAGACCACCATACTTTTTCCAGTACGACCAGCACTGCTGGCACAATCTGCACTGCATATGTGATGGACCCCATGCATACCATTGTGTTGAGACAGTTACTAAAAAAAAAATACATGTTAAAATTATACAAAAACGTTTTAAAATATGAAAATTATTTTAAGCATTAAAAACAATACGTTATTTGATGATCTCAACAAATTTGTTCCAGTAGTGTCAAACCAAAGATATGCTGTTTACTTTAGTTTAGTTTATTAATTAATGTCAATAAATATTTCAATTTAACTACACGCGTTATATAAAATGGTAAATATTAAATAAAACTTAAGACTTAAAAACAAGTAGGTATACAGGGTGATCATTTTTAAGTCGGCACTATGGCTAACTTCTTTATTATTGGAGATACGAAGGCGGTTAAATTGGCAAGGTAGTAGCATTTTTCCGCTGAAAAAGCAGGTTGCTATTTTGGCCAACAAAAAAACAATTGAACAACGGCTTTTTGATTTATTGCAAAAAATATACTTTTTTAAAAGAAACACCCTATATATTATATCACTATTCGAAAGATCTATCAAAGATCATTAAAAAATGCTCTCAAGTGTTATATCCAATTTTTAATAGTTTCGGAAATATGGCCAGCCTTGGGAATTTGATAGTAAACTGGCATTTTTAAATAAAACATCCTGTATATTGAATCACCATTAAATAGATATTTTAAATAGCTTTAAGAAAATGCCACATTTGATATGTCTATCTCCTATAGTTTTTGAAATATGGCCATCCAATCTGAAAATTATGTTACATTTTTATTATTTCTACAGCTCCAAACTATAAGCACTAAGTTTAGTGTCGAAGATAAAACAGACATTATATTTTCTATTTTTTAGATTATAATGGCCATATTTCCAAAACTATAAGAGATAGACATATCAAATGTGGCATTTTCTTAAAGCTCTTTAAAATATCTATTTATTGGTTATGTAATATACAATATACAAGGTGTTCTATTTAAAAATGCCTGTTTACTATTCAATTTCCGAGGATGGATATATTTCCGAAACTATTAAAAATTGGATATAACACATGAGGACATTTTTAATGGTCTATGATAGATCTTTCGAATAGTGATATAATATACAGGATGTTCCATTTTTAAAAAAGTATATTTTTGAAATAAATCGAAAACCCGATGTTCAATTGTTTATTTGCACGTTAATCAGCGGAAAAAATGCTACTTATTTTGGAATCAAAACTCAGTTTTCCAGCTATGTCGGCGTTGTGGCAACACCTCTGCCGATTCCAGGGTAAACGCGCAATCTTGCGAGACGTTGACGTTGTGAGCAAAGTGCTAAAATAAATAATTAAGTAAAATTAGTTTCTACTGGATTGATTGTTTTGTAGGTTTGTTTTTTAAACTAGATTTGATTTCTTCTAAATTAAAGTTTTGATTTTTCCTAAAAAAGTTAACGTAATTTTTTTGATAAAAGTAAATTAAAGCCAAGTAAGTGTAAAATTGTTGTTGTCTCCCCCGTGGCGCAGTGGACAGAGCTTTGATCTTCGAAGCCAGAGGTCGCCGGTTCGATTCCCAGCGGGGGAGACATATTTAGGTAGTAGTTATTTAAAAATAACGACCGTGTGGCACTACCGCGTTGTCTAAAAGGTACTGTGAAATGCAAAACTGCATGTTTCAGTGCTTGGACAACGTTGACAGAACAGGGGGAACGATGGGTTAAACATCTAATAACCCGACACCCACGGTACTCTGGTATTTAGGCATATGCCTTCGTGAAATGTCAAAAAAAAAAAAAGATAATTTTAGTACCCTTTTTTACTGTGAATGTAATAATTTGAAATTGATATCTTATAATAAACCCGTAGTAAAAGTTTATACAAATCTTTTTTAACAAAAAACTAAAAAGAATAAAAACAAATATGAATTTCATACGTACAAACAATAAGCGGCCACCCAGACGTACACGCTATGGTGGTTAAGCACCACACGCTAAGACGTAGGGAAAAACGGCGAGGGCAGGCGGCCCGCGTTGGCTGCAGGCTTACCCACCATAGACGAACAGGGGCGACAAATGTACTTTACAACAAAGGAGGCTACAGAATACTTAGCCAAAGCTAAGAATCAGACAGTTCAGGGAAATAACAACAATGTTAAAAATATAAAATGTGACGAACTTTCGAGGGACGTTGCGCCCGATGCCGTTACTTGCCAGACGTCAATTGGGTATTTGGTTGCAGGGGGAAGCTCTGAACCGGCGCCCACTGACAGATCTTTTGGCAAGTTTTGGCAAAATGTGCAGCGGCACCCAAAGTATCCACCCAGTGACGTAATCGACCGATCATACATGACTCTTTTGACTGTTGACAGCAGTCAAACCAAGAACTGCTACTGGTATCATGCATAACCTTTACAGTCACTACTGACAGTTCCGGTGGCACGCCCATTCATTTCCCGATATTTGAAAAACAACTTGTGTTCACTACCAAACAGGATACCATCAGCTTATAGGAATCTTCGCTTAGAGCGCTTAGCTCCAGAAGAAAGATATTATAGTATAATTTAGCGTGAATCTTTAGTCGATCCCCGAAGCTAAAAACGCCCGTACGGTACCTCTAACCACCACTCAGGGAAAACTCTGCAGTTTTCTACAAAAGTCCACACTGTTCAAAGGTCCGCATTAAAAGCACACCAACCGCTGTTGGTGTGCTTTTAATGCATCCCGCTATGCCAAGGCAGGCAAGTCTTTGCACCTTGCCCAGCCGAAGCATAGCCATGTGCTGTAGGTCTTAGTCCACCAAATAATGGATGCATGTTTTGGCTGGTTTCACCACAGTATTGTACACCCAGTGAACCATTTGTGGTCTCACTCCCCACATTTTGCCATATGTTCTGCAAGCCAGAATTAATGCTATTTTCGATCTTTTGTTCGTTTCGATTTCTTTGTCCAAATGGTGGTTCCGGGTAAGTTTTGAGTCCAATATAACCCCAAAAACTTAACTTCCCCATC
>JACEGR010011114.1:0-16126 GCA_014170235.1 Listronotus bonariensis | reverse complement strand
CTAAAAGTACTTTACTATCTTTAAATCCTGTCATGCATAATAATATTATTCAAATAGGTGGTAGAATACAAAAATCCAGTCACAAATTTGACAAAAAACACCCTATAATTTTACTGAAAAATCATTTACTCACAAAACTTATTCTAATAAACGAACATAGAAGGCTGATGCACTGTGGACCTACACTTTTGTTATCTTTTATACGGGATAAATATTGGCTCATTTCAGGCAGAAGTTAAGTTCGAAAAATTACTAGAGAATGTGTAATTTGTTTTAGAGTCAATCCTAAAGCAAGTAATTATATTATGGGCAACTTACCTGAGTCCAGAGTGAATCAATACTTACCATTTTACAATACTGGATGTGACTTTGAAGGACCGTTTTTTCTAAAAATCGCAGAACCAGAGGTGCAAAAATAGTTAAGGGCTATGTATGTATTTTTATTTGCTTAGCGACAAAAGCGATTCACCTCGAGGTTGTATCGAATCTTACCACATCCTGTTTTTTAGCGGCCTTTAAACGATTTATCGGTTGACGGGGTAAGCCTTTAAATATGTATACAGACAATGGAAAAACATTCATGGGAGCAAACCGTGAGTTGAAACAACTATATGAATTTGTGTCAGAGCAATATAAACGGGATGATTTTAATTATTTCTTTTCTGAGCAAAATATTACGTGGCACTTCATTCCTGCTCGAGCTCCGAACTTTGGGGGTATTTGGGAAGCGGGGGTAAAGAGTTTCAAATTCCATTTTAAGCGAGTAGTCGGTGAAGCTCGTCTTTGCTATGAGGAATTTACTACTGTACTTGTTCAGATCGAGGCAGTACTCAATTCTCGTCCTATTTGTCCGCTGTCCTCCTGATCAACTTAATCCCCTCACACCAGCTCATTTTTTGGTAAAAGCTTGTCAGTTTTACCAGAAAAAGTTTTCTTGATGTCAAGGAAAACCGACTGAAGCGGTATCAACGCCTTGAGCAGATCATCCAACACTTCTGGAAGAGGTGGCATCGGAAGTACCTATGTGAGCTACAAGTAAGAAGCAAATGGAAGCTAGAAAAAGCATGTAACATCAAAATTGGTACTCTTGTGCTTGTTAGCGACGACAACACACCTCCACTAAAATGGCCGATTGGTAGAGTTCAACGTGCGCGTTGTGACCGTTAAATTTAATGAAGGTGTTTTCAAAAGACCAGTTACTAAATTATGTGTTCTGCCTTTTGAAGTGGAAAAAGACTAATAAGACTTTTAATTGAAATGGTATGTCAAGGCGGCCGGAATGTTGAGGCCAAATTAGCCTTTTTGTAAATAATATTTTAAAAGTAAAACCGGCAACAGCGCATTTGCTAATGCACTCGAATATTGTTTTTGTTAAGTTCCAAGTCTGCAGGTTTAACAATTTTAGATTCTAACATCCCCGCTGCATTGACGTCGTCAAGGGAGTTACTTGGAGTTGGGGCGGCCATTTTTAATATTCACAAAAAACACAAGACGTTTTATAAAACATACTGGTAATTTTTAATAAAAACTTAATATTTAAAGAATTAGCCCCACCACTCATGTTAGCGCCTAATTCAATTTTACAGAAAAAAACTAACCAATACCAAGCATTTTAAACAATTTTTTTTATCAAAACCTTTGGTGGTAGATGCATCTAATATAAATGGACCAGGATCAGTACCATTGATTTGAATTTTTTAAATAATTTGTTATAATTACAAACATTAATGTGCTATTATTACTTTTAAATATAAACATGTAAATAATTGAACTAATATACTAATATACATTTAAATTTTCATTTATTTTCTTAATATGGTGAGATTTAAAAAAAAATTAGTGCACCATTAATTTTAGTAAATGTGTTTTTGTCATAACCAGCGACGCGCATTTGTAATATTCTATTATATCTATATATATGATTCACTAATAGAAGCGGTTCAAAAAGATCTTTAGGGATTTACACAGACAACCCTAATACGGATGATTTTCTCGAAAACTTTCCTCTTCACCCGCGGTATAAAGAAAGCCAAGAGCCAAAAGAACCAATTTATATTTGCAGAAAATGTTTTACATTATTTGCGGATTATTAGGTAATAACTTTTGAAATTATACATGATTTTTAAATATTTTTGTTAATGAAATTTATTTGAATATCAATAAAGCAAATTTAATTAACCACAAAAAGCAAACAACAAATAAATAATTTTTTCAGTAAATGGAAACATTTAACTAGGCTTAAATGGTACCACCGCATTACACCAGTTTTAAAATTAAGACAATAATTTTGTAATTATTATATTTTTTAAAATTGATAGTTTATAAGATTACAAGATATCGAATATGGAGCCATATATTAATTTTTAGTTTTACCTGATTTATATATATTTCATAAAATTTATTTTTAAAAATTATACATAAATATCTCTAAAATTTTATTTTGGCCGCCCCGTATCACAACGTAAAGTTACTATTAAATACCGCACATTTGCGAGCCCGCCTTATAGTAGTTTTACACGGTGATTAGTAATTAAAACAACCCATAAATTTTAACACATTTATTAAATTAATAAAATTTAATTACACCTAGGTGTTCCAGCTCCTTCAATATAGTAGTTATTTCTTTCGAGGTATTACCAAGCTGTTTAGCAGCTTCCAAATTTCTCAATCGATCTACCAATTCATTTACGTCATTGTAAAATATTTTAGGCTGCACGCTAGTTTGACATGGTTCTTCCACTTGTTTCGGTTTCCTAGCAAATCCCATGAGTTTTGATTTATGAAATCTTTTAGGCGGAAAAAGGTCGGCAATAATATGACGATATTTCCATCCTTGTGTTGCTAAAATGTTTCCATCATTTCTCTTATGACCATTAGTTAAAAGTAGAATAATTTTATAGTCAGTCAAGTCCTTGGGCGTATACTTAGTGGGGATAATTTGTGTTAGCAAGTTAAATAATCACTCTCTTAAGAGAAAGTTATTATCATCAATCAGCAAATGGTTTCCAATAATTTCAATATCACTATTTCCAATTAGATATTTTTCGCCTTCTCTTCTTATGCCATATTTGGTGCTTGATACTTCAAGAAGTAAATATTTAATCTTTGTAGCGTCCATCTTCTATGAAGGCTGCTTGCATACTAAGCTTATATGTTAAAAGTATCTATATTTATTAACTTAATTCGATACCGGACGTACACTGGACGTACACTGGACGTACACTGGACAGGTACTGGACAGGTACTAGAACGACACTGGACAGGCTCTGGACAATGTTTATAACGGTACAAACCTCTATTAGAACAGCCCTATAGTACTGTTGAACGGAGCGGTTCTAATCATAACGAATAAATTAAAAGGCGGTACTATATTTTTTGCTGTTTATTTAAAATTTACAAGATATGTCTGTGTGGGAATCCTTTCCTATTGATTATGATAGACTAAGTAATAATTTATCAGTAAACAATAAAAGTACTTTACTATCTTTAAATCAATAGGAAAGGATTCCCTTTGTGCTATTTTAATTAACTCACTCATAGAATTGTCTAACTCTTCAATAGATAAACAACCTGTCCTTTTTACAAAATTATTTTTTCTACATTTAACATTCCAAATAAATCGAGGGCAATAACCAAATACTCTCTTTAATTTATTAACTGTCGAAAACTTCGAAAATATGTCAAGATTATTATCAAGTACTGACTTTTGTTCTGGTAAGTTAAAATCACTTTTATCTGTAAATGGAATTGGTTCAAATTTATTATCTAGTAGCCATTCGGGCCCATTAAACCAAAACTTATTGAAAATTAAGTCATTTACTGCAACACCTCTCGAAATTAAATCAGCAGGATTATCCTGTGATTTGACATGATACCAATCATTAATATTTGTAAGTTGTTGTATTTCACCTACGCGATTTGCTACAAATGTTTTCCATTTATTAGGTGATCCCTGTATCCAGGAAAGTGTTATTTGGGAATCTGACCAAAAAGAAAGTTTATCAAATTATATGTTGAAATATTGAACTACTTTTTGCGCCATTCTTGTGACTAGGAGCGCCGCACATAGCTCTAACCTTGGCAACGTTACTTGCTTAATAGGTGCAACTCGAGATTTTGAGCAAAGCAAAATTGAAGTACATTCTTCGTTCTCATTCATACATCGTACATAAAAACAACAACCATACGCGCGTTCACTTGCATCACCAAATCCATGCAATTCTATCCTTGTGTACCCTAAACATGCTATTTTTCTAGAAAACTTTATTTGTTTTAAATTAGGTAACGAATTTTTAAAGATTATCCATCTGCTTTCTATTTCTTTAAGTACTTTATCTTCCCAATCAATCTTAGCTTCCCAAAGTCTTTGAATTAGAAGTTTTGCTATTATTATTACTGGACTTAAAAGACCCAAAGGGTCATAAATTTGTGAAATTATTGATAATATACTACGTTTTGTGATAACTTGAGAATTGTTAACATTTACAGAAAATTGGATCGAATCTGAAGAAGCATTCCAAAATACTCGCAATGTTTTATTAGGTTCATTTTCACCCAGTTTCACTATATTGGATTCAAGCTTATCATTGAACTTAGACCTTTCACACAATTCTTTTTTATTACACAACCACTTTCTCAGCTCAAATCCAGCACTAGACAAAATGCTAGAAACATCATGTTGAAGTTTCAATAGCTCTTCCTCAGAATTAGCACCTTCCATGTAATCATCCATGTAAAAGGAACTACGAATTGACCGACAAGCCTCGGGATATTCATTATTATTTTCGATTGCCAACTGAGTTAAACAACGTACCGCAAGGAAAGGCGCTGAGGCAGTCCCATAAGTTACCATATTAAGCTCAAAAACCTTTATCTCATCTAACGGATTTTCTTTCCGAAATATTCGCTGCAAACATCGCTGGTCTTGTTTGATAAGTATCATACGATACATTTTGGAGACGTCTGCGGTCATTACGTTCTCAAAAAATCGCAAGATAATAGCTAAAAGTTTATCTTGAATCGTGGATCCGACATGTTGGACCTCATTTAAGGAAAGCCCCGAATTTGTTTGCATGGATGCATTGAATACTACTCGTACTTTAGTAGTTGTACTTTCCACCCGTACCACAGCGTGATGTGGCATGTAATAAGAAACACGATCATCATTTTCGGTTTCCCTTACTTCAGTCATATGGCCTAATTTAATATACTCGTCCATAAACTTTACGTACTCTTTTTGCAAAGTAACATTTTTTGCTAATTTCAACTCTTGCGAGTAAAACCATCTTAAAGCTTTTTTCCTCGATTGCCCTAACTTATTTAAATTATCATTGAGTGGAATTGATACCACAAATTTTCCCTCCTTATTTCTTTCAACATTATTTAAAAAATGCGACTCGCAAAATTGTTCACTGTTACTTAATTTTTTACTAGTATTTATATTTACTTCCTTAATCTCCCAGAAACGCGTAAGAGCAGTATCTAAAGAGAAACAAGAGATCTCATGAAAAGTATTCTGTGTAAACCCAGTCACATTGATAGGCATGACTCCGCCCACTACCCAACCTAAGCGGGTCTTTTTTAAGATCACCTGTGAAATATTTAATTTATATTGTCCCTCGCATAGCAAGTTCCAGAAAATAGACGAACCAATTGGACCTTTTTTATTGAATTTATAATCCGCTAATTTAATTCCTTCAGGAATATTTAATTGTTTACAGTCAAATGATATCGTTGGTAAATTATCAGTTATATGAGGCATAATTAAGCACTCAATAGTATTGCTATAGTTTTCATTGCACGAATAGATATTGACATTAGTTTTATTGTTAATTCTTGACACCGAATTGCCTACGCCTGAAACACAAAAATTTTCTTGTCTTGATTTAAGTTTTAGACGTTTGTATAATCGCTCGGTAATAAAATTGCTTTGGGCTCCGCTATCTAACAAAGCTCATTAATCTTATTTTGATCGTTTAGATTGTTTTCAATTTCGTCTTGAATATCGTTAAATTTATCCAACAAAATTTCTATCCTTGAAAGCCTATGTTCCAATTCCGCAACTATACGCGAATTTATTTCGGCCGTCTTAACTTGCTCGAAATAAGATTTATGGCGTGTTAAACTACATTTGATTGAACCGCGTTGCCTAACTAACCCGTCGATTTCGACCATTGTACCCGTTAAAATCGCTTGCTAATACTGAATGGAAAATGGAAATATAGTTATAAATGGTTAAACACTTGGAAACAAAGGAAACTCACCCTTCTCGCTCGTATTCTTCTGCCGGCCACTGGGCAATAGCAAAAACACTTGTATCGCACGATTGTTTACACTTATTATGAAAATATTCGGCTCGCTTGGACCAATGATTGCGGTGGTTCTATTGTGAATAGATTAAAAGAATTAAAACACTCGCTAGCTAGGATTTTTCAAAACATTTATTCAGATAATCAAATTAAACGTGCATCAGTGCCGGCCATCTCGTCAAGGCAAAAAAATACAAAACAATATTCGAGTGCATGAGCAAATGCCGGTGTTGCCGGTTTTACTTTTAAAATTTTAAAATTTGGCCTCAACACATTTATCTGTAAATTTATTATTATATTTTAAAAGAAAAAATTATTAAATAATAATAATAGTAAAAAAAAAAAAATTAAATATAAAATATTTCATCCAGACCTGCCTCCTCTGGAATAGTCCCTAGCACTGAAACCGCATTTCCTCGTTGTATTGCGAGGCTAATTCTCTGAGTTATAAAGCTTCTAGCATTTTTTAATTTTGTAAAATTACAAATGTTTGAAATTAGTTTTTTTGCCTCATTACCCCAAGGCCCAAAAGTTTCAACTGCGAAAGGAACAAAGACAAAACGGTCCATTAGCTCTTCATATTTTTTGTTTTTCTGATTTTCAGCTAAACGTGCAGCAAAACCAATTTCTTTTCTTGATTCGTTAATATATGAATCTGCAAGAGTATGCCTGCACGTAGCATCCCACAATAATGCCTTTCCACTCTTCCAGGGAACTAAAGTCATCCCGTCAACGCGTTTACCGTCATTTCGACAAATGCCGGGTGGCTCTAAAACTGCTGGGAAATTTGCTGTGATTAAAGCACGCTTAATAATATCATTAATCATCCTGTGCCTCGACATCCTACCTGCACTTTTGTTGCAGCTGAGCCCGTGAAGGCCATATATGTCAACTATTTTGCCGCAAATGCAGGTATGCTGCTCACACACAGGCTGACCAATTCTCAGTGAAACGGAAACACGAAACGTGGAATCATCCAAAAGATTCCCTAGTTGAGAAGATGGCAAAGCATTAAGCCATGCATTGCTTTCATAATTTTGAAGAGCTAAAAGACGAGCCTTGTCTAAATTACTCACACATAAAGAATTAAGATTACTGAGAAAAACTTGGCACATTTTAAAATCTAAACTGGTTTGATTTTTTCTCATCTCATTAGGAATACATTCCAATTTACATAGAGAAAGCCACGAACTTAAGGAAAAATTAAAATCAAAATCTATTGAATTATATACAGCTTGTGGAATAATAGATTTAACAAGATCAAAAGTATCGTAATTTGATCCTAAAAAAGCTGAAAAGCATAAGGTTGACAAATCTCTAATACCAAGCCCTCCAAGTTTTATTGGCAAAGATATTTGTATCCATGATTTATCGTCTATATTACAATTAATTATATTTTTTAAAGTATGTTTTAAAACAGAATCAAATTTTGAAAGAAAAAAAGGAATTCGTCCAACAAGGTGCACAGCGTAATAGATATATTAGACGTGGAATAGCGAAAGAATGTCTTAAAAGGTAAAAAGATATATGACGGTTTAAAAAACACATATTTTCGTGTATGCTATTGAGAGTTAAAATTTTTTTCTCCAAGGTTTTGCCAATCGAATTAGGAGAATAGGGACATCCTAATAAGTTCAAGCAATCCAATGGAGTTTTCTTTATATTTGGAGCTAAAAGTTTGAATTTTAAGAACACGGAATTTTCTAAATTATTATTTAAAATACTAGTGATTTCACATTTTTCAGAATTAATTTCTAGACCAATTGATGCACTTTTTACAATTAAATTTTGAAAATCTTCTAAAACAGTATCTATATCTCCCGCTATAGTCCCATCATCTAAATACCATAAATTTATTTCTGATTTTAAAGAAGAAACAAAAGAATTAATAGCAAGACAAAATAAAGGTGGTCCCAGAGGATCCCCCTGCTGTACACCTCTTTCAGAATATATATGATTTTCACCAAAAGAAAGTAGAGAAGGTTTTTTATAGCATTGTGATATAAAGGGCAAAAATTCTGGGAAATGTTCATTAATTTTTGAAAGTAACACATGTCTATTAACCATATTGAAAGCATTTTTAAAATCTATTTTTAATATTATTTTCTTTGTTGAATGATGAAAATTAATATATCTTCTTAAAGCATGGGTCACTGCCTCTGCACCACACTTAGTGCCAAATCCTAACTGATTAGGCCTTAATTTTTCACCTAAATTTTCATATATTCGTGAGCAAACCAATTTTGCCACTAAGCGTCGAAAACAGAGACCCACCGCAATTGGACGAATACCTCCATCTTTTTTATTAAAAGCACAAAGATTTGCCCCATAAAAAAATGGACATATTGAAGAAGGAATTAATCCTTTGATAATATGAGATGAAAATAACGCTAATGAATCAAGTAAATTAGAAGAAATAATACCAAGTTCCTCAGAAATCAAATCTTTTAGGTGTTGAGGTCTCAGTGAGTCAAGACCTCCAGCAGAACCAGGCCTAAAAGATGAAATTACATTTTTAACTTCTGATTTTGTTACTTCGTTAATATGATCTGAATTATCTGAATTTTCTATATATATGTCTTCACGATCCTCGTTTTTTTCGAGATTTTCTGTTGGATGTTTTTCTTTTAATTTCCAAAAGGTATTTTCATTTTTCTCTGCCAAGACATCTTCAGATGAAAGCAAACGAATGGCTCCCTTTACATCTCCTTCAGATATTTTAGATTCCACCTTTCTTGCCAAATTTTTTTCTGTATTTTTCTTTATAATGTTGTGTAAGGATTTAGATTTTTCAAAATTTTTAGAATTATATTTTTCCAGTAAAACTTCTAAAGGTAGATTTTTATTTTTCCTCCATGAATTAAGGTTATTTTTAATTTTAGTTGTCAGTGACAAATTTATGTATCATTATAGGATATTAAAAAATATTAATGATTTTGATTTAGCATTCTTTTGGTCTGATATGATTATTTAACGAGTTTTATTTACCTAGGGCATATACACCGTAACAATTTTTAATTCGTGGTTAATAAAAACCACTATTTCGAAAAAAATGTCCGGCTCTGGAGGCACCCCATAATAAATAGGCACATCATGTATCACCTCCGGTATGGGTAGATCTGTGAGTATGATTGTATACTGAAAATTTGTTGTTAATTTTTTTTTTTTTTTTTAATTTAACTTACAGATAGCCATATATCCATTGGTTACTTCATACCCAACACGTCTTCTACAAACATTTTTATAGTTAATCGTTCTAAAAAATAAAACCGCTGATGAACATATTTTTAAAAATAATAAAAGGCTTACTCGTTGTTGTATAGCCGGGCATTTTCAATAATCACTAAATCTGTACTAAATGTTTTTAAAAATAATTAAAAAATAGCTCTTGGATTCTGTATTCTCCCCACCACTAATTTTACCATGCTGCGTGCGCCAAAAAATATATTCATATGCTTAATATTAAAAACGGGTCGTTATGGTATTTCATTGATTTTGATTTAGTGTTCCCTTGGTATTTTTATAATTATTTAAAAAAATATTTTCTATGGCAAATATGCCGTAGCAATGCTTGTTTCATTATTTATGTATAATGTGATGTAAAAATTGGTGCCCGGCGGCACCTCCACCCAAACACACTGCTCTTCTGCGTCTTTGTCTGGGGGTGGTCCGTGACAACCACTGAGTACTAAAAAATATGTTTTTTAAATATTTTGATATATTTTATAAAAAATTTAACGTCGTCCAACAGATCCTGAACGAACACGGAAATAAATAGTAATTCTAAAGAAATAAAAACACGTTCTACACACACATTTTAAAAAACTTTTAAAAACTTACCCTCGTGGGTGTAGTATAAAGGCATTTTTTCACTTAGCGCACGAAATAAAACTTGACATAAGCGAAAAATAATGTACAACTCCTGTATTTAAACATCACCCCTCCATTTTTCTGTATTTAGCATTTGTATTATGTGCATATGATAAAAACTCTGCGTGGATTTTATCAATTTGTGGTTATATGCATTTTGTTGCATTAGAATATTAAAATTAGTCAGTCAATTAAGTGCAAATTAGTAAAAATGGATCTATGCGCTATTTAATAAGTCGTTTCAATTATTAAGTTTAGGTGGTGACGTCATATGGTTACAAAAACTACCCCTAGATACCACGGAATGGCTTAAGGGTTGAAAAAATTCTAATTTTGCGTTAGGACTTAAGATGGCACCAAAATTGTAAATTAGAGGCTTAAATTTTCCTCATGTATTTCTTATGGCCAAACTACCCTTAACACTGTCATAGTGGTATAGCTATTCTACTTACGCTTGATAACATATCTACCATTCTTCTCCAAACCATTGGTCAGTGATTTAACGCGTAGTAGCAAAACGGTCTCATAAAGCTAGTTGTCTGAAGCGCCTATCTTGACGCTGGGGGTACGCCTCGGTTGACCAGTTGGCCTTCTTCGTATTCTTTCACCTTCTTCTATCCATATCCAATACACACGCATTACCGTCATTGCAGTACAATTAATACGGGGGCCAATTATTGAATACTTTTGATCAGTTTCTGTGGCATTTTTTTATTTTATAACGTATATACAGTACATTTATTTAAAAAAACATAATTTACCGATATCTGGCGAGACATACCACCAGTTCCGACGATAATAAATCAATTATTTGAAACTATCCCATGCACCAAAAAGAGAAAAGAAACACGACATTCGTAAATCACATAAAGTTACAGTTAAATGTATTAGTAATCATGTTTGAAACTAGAATCAAGACTTATCTGCTGACAACACGTTCGCTACAAAATTGTGGTTTTTTAGTGTTTACCCAAACCAATTATAAAAATTTTCTCTACGTGAAAAATCTTCAGGCTAAAGAGTTTCACCCTTCTGGACATAATATGGGTACAGTAATTTTTCTTTAAGAGTCTGGTGTACAATCTATTGTAAAACATCGACTTGACGAGCAATCCTTCTTGTACTCCATCTCAAATCTTTATCAATTGAATTCAAAATTAGTTCTTTGGTTTCCACTTCAACTTCACAATGTCTTCAGCGATTGTTAAAATTAGGCACTACGCTTCCCTGTGACCAGAAATCTTTGGGATATTTCAACGAATGTTCTAGCTGGTAGCCTTCGATTAGGAAAACGTTCTTGGTTAATGCGCCTAGCTTCTTCAGAATTGCAATAGGCCTCTCCGTAAATAATAAGCATATCGTGATACTCGCGTTCCGAAAACATCTCATTCGTATTTAAATGCACGCACTAATATAGTAATTCATAGGGGACACCGGGGTTAGTAGACACACATTTCATATTTTGTTTTGGTTGCTATAACCATTTTGCCTGTGATAGCATTACCTAAATAATCCCTAACCATCTACTGAGCCTGTAACTTATTAAAACAAACTTGTACTGAAATGATGTATGAACTGTATTAATTTCTTTTCAATGCTGTTAATGTGCCAACTTACCCTGACGTCGGGGCCAGTTGACACACAACCTGGGGTAAATTGACACATATATAAAAATTGCATATTATTCAAAATGAATAACTATATAAACATAAACAGTATATTAAAAAAGTAACTAGTATATGTTATGTAATATGTTAACATTTTAAATAAAAAACTTTTTCAGAATCGGAATTGCAGTTATAACGTACATAATAACGGGGATCATCAACGCATGCCTTATGTGCGCACATGTGACATGCAGTTCACTGCATCCACATTTTTCCAGAAAAGCTGCGAAAAAACTGTCCAAACAGACCAAGCAAAAAGTTTCTTCTTCGCATTTTGAATCAGTTTCATTATCAGCAGTGAGATGCTTCTTCTTGTTTTTATTCCGAAGTTTGGATTTGCAAATATCATGCTTCGCACTACCTATCGCATTTTCCTGCTTTAAATTATTTTTTTATCTTGTTTTTGAATTTCCTTTAAAGCGTTTTTGATAGGAGTGTCTGTAAGAATTGAAGTGGATCGTTTTCTTCTTGACATTTCCTTTTTCCGTGGTGGTGCTTTAGGAAACGGTTGAATATTTTCCGGCGTTGGAGGACGAGGAGGAGTATTCGGTGGAGACGTTCTTGACGTACTTCTTTTGGTGATAAGCCAAAATATATATCTGATGCCCTCTTTATATATTCCTTGAATGATACTCCTGTCTGTTTAGTGAAAACCTGCAAAATAATATTTGAGAACCAAATATTTTTATTAAAGTATTAATTTGGCGTTTCAGAAAATCAAGCTCTTCGGTAAGCAAATGGAACTAACCTGTCTTGGTTTTTTAAAACCAGCTTTTACTAAGTTGTCCTAGAAATTCTTGCAATATCTTGCTAAAGACTTAAATGGAATTTCAAATTCACTTGCCACACTTCTAATGGATCTCCCCTTAGTTTTGACTAATTTAATCGCCCTTACAAGGATGTCAGGTGGCGTAGAAGCTCTGTGCGATTTACTCTTGTAATTTCTCATTGTCTTAATCATAATAATTAATGACCACAGTTATATAAAATAATCATAATCCTACGGGGCAAGATGACACAATGTGTCAACATGCCCCGCATTTTGTGCCAACTTGCACCAACTCGCCATTTTTAATAAACTATTTATTAGATTCAAAATCACAAAACATATCTCTTCTGATATATATAACAAATGAAAAGGCAAACCTGATACAAATCTCTGATTAATTTCAAGACGCAATTGTGAGTAATTAGTAAAATATTCGGTTTAATTATTGAAAGATAAAATTTACCTACCTACTGTCAAAATAAACAAAACACAACTAAATAGTTTCGCATCATCGGTCGGGCTTTATAGCTTGTAAATATATCTAATAGATGGCAGGGTACGTACGGAAATGTAATTTATCGTTATACGATTTTTATTTTTTAATATATAGATGCTGTGTCATCTTGCCCCTGTAGCTAACTAGTCCCGATGTCCTCTTCTAAAAATCAAATGTGATTTTAATTCGGATAAACATTTCCTGCATTAAGGTATGCAAGATACTATCAAACTTTTTTTTCCGATGTAGGTATTTATTTTTTGCCTACCGATACGATGTCTTAGTACGGCGGGATTTTAATTTAATAAGCAAGAAATGTTTAACACGTTAAACGCCATGGCGGGCCCCTCGGACCGCTAGCAAAACTGTCTTCCACGCCACGGCGGTCCACTCCACTGTTATTGTCAGTAAAATGCCACATATTTAATAGGAGCTCGAAACGATTTCGACTCATAACTTGTCCAACAATGCTGTTTTGATATAATCTCTTTCTTTTACTCCAGTACCTATCCAATGTCGGTAATTTGACTAGCCCCATATAACCTATTATGCCGATGAACTTTTTCATTTCTTCTTTGTTAGTTGGTATCCACATATGAAGTCGGCTAGCTTCAGAAATATCATCCATATTTAGTAGTTTTTGAGTTGCGTAGAGATTTGTTTGATCAGTCATAATTTGTAATATTTGGTCATTCACAAAAAGTGAAAAAAGTCACTCGGAGTTCCTCCAACAAGAGCTGCAGCTATTTCAGGTTTCACGCCACAATTTTCTGCATCAAAGATAAAGTTTTCATGATTTCCTATCGCATCTTGCCATTCAACATTGTATACTTCTATAGTTTCTTCATTTTCTTCATCACTAGTATCCGAATTATCATCTGTCGGATTATTCTCAGGCACTGGAATATAACTTCCACTCATTTCATTTGTTTCAGGAACCGCTATATTATTTTCGGGGAGTCTGTTTCCATTTCCATGCCTTCAAACATATTTTCCGCAACTGGTGAGATTACCTCATGGACAGGATTTTCAGGTTCCGAATCAGTTTTATCGTCACTCTCGTTCACTTCATATGTAGGATCGTCATCTGAAGAGCAGTGATAGGGATCTTGGCATAAATCCGAGGATGAACTAGATTCTAAAAGTATATATTTTTATTTATAAATTCAAAAAAAAAAAAAATTTACTTACCCTCGCTATCTTGCGGTAAATTTATTGCAAGACTAACAATCCGTCTTGAACGCTCACTCATTTTTATAGTATGATAACACAAATCGCCGTGTATAAGTCTACGTTCAACAACCTGCTTTGTTATAAGGTAAACAAGCGACTGACGGAATCAAAACAAACGTGAACCAATGATTCGGGTCGGACCGCTACCAGGCCCGCTGAGGCGGGTACCGACATAAAGCTCCTCCTGCGCCGCGGCGGTCCCTAGGGACCGCGGACATTTTTTTACAAAATTAAGTCAAAATGAAACTAAATGAAAAAATACGTTTATAAATTAACTATAGAAGTAAACTGAAATCCAAATAAGCCTTTATGGAAATTTGGCCCAGAGGGCATTTTTTCAATAACCTGTGTGGCGTTTAACATGTTAAGCAAGAAAAATATTTTTGTGTTATTATCTATATTTTTTGGTTTAAAGGCAATATAAAAACAAAATTTCTACATAAAATAGAATTTAATTGACATTTCGGCTCTCTGATATAAGACCATCATCAAAAAGTTTTAGGAGTTGAAATTTCCATAAGCAATGGAAATTAAAATCTTAACATAAACACGCATTTTTAGACGATTACTAAAAACGATAATTTTTTACATATTATATTACATACACATCAGGATTGTTTCGTTTTAAACATTTAGTTTTAATTAACTGTTTTAAACACAAGCGTTTTTTATTTTCTTTAATCATATAATAAATTATAATAGGATTTCAAATTAATTAAACAAAATTTTTTACTATTAATAATAGGAACACAACAAAAATTGAAACTGATCAGTGATCAGTCACGTCATCACTGATGGAATTAGTTAAGTTCTTTAAAAATTAAAACCAACTTAGCAGCTTTGGCATTGTCTAGCCGGTTACGTAATTTTAAATGGACTAACCCATATGAAGGGTCCAGGGGAAAAACATGATAAGAGCCATTTTACTAATTTTACAGGAGAGCGAAAAAACGCTTCAAAACATAGTAATATGAAAACTGCTATACTAATTTGTAATAATTATGGTTTCTAGGTTTACTAATTATGGTAATAGGAAATGAAATAAATACTAAACTTTGGAAACCAGAAATATTTTAATCAAAATATGTATAGATATATATTCATATATTTAAAGTGGATATGTAAGAAACTAAAAATATTATTTTCAAAATACACTCAAATATAAAATAATTATTTGTGGGGGAGTTGTGAAAAATACTCTGAGGATGAAGAACTACAATAGACCTTGAGGCTCTGTATATCCTTATACTTTTCGGAAGATATTGGTAGTAATCCTGTAAAAGAAACAAACAGTAAAAAGTAAATGATCGTGTTGAAATCAATAATATTTTACCATCGTACGCCTGCTCTGGTAATATAAATTCTCCAGGTTGTAGTTTCGGCATCGGTTGTTTCTTGGCTTTTGGTTGGAACACTGGTGCTTGTAGCCATGCACTATTGTAAGCGGTTCTGTAGTTAATTAGTGTAGTGTGCTGTTCCAAAATTGTTAGTTCCTTTACGGGTCTAGAGGCGAACGTTAATTTTTTTTATAAAGCTTATCCAAATGATTGGTCCAGTTCTTAACCATATCTTGGTTTACGTTTTCAACGTGAAAAGGGGCCGGTTTATTTCGCGAATGCTTGAAAATATCCATTTAGTCATCTGGGACCTCAGCTGCTGCTTTGTTGTTGATCAATCCTGTATTCTTATCACACTCCAGATAAGAGTTGGCCTCTTACTGGAAAAGTGATTTTAATGGACGTAAATCGCTTTTCAATGTGAACCAAATGATGAAGAAACCGAA
>JACEGR010011113.1:0-16127 GCA_014170235.1 Listronotus bonariensis | reverse complement strand
TTCGTTTACCGTTAGAAAGCAGTTAAATTAAAAATGATTTCTTGTGTTCTAAAGTTAATTGTGATCAAAATTTTTAACTACAGTTGTTGTTTAATATGGTTCACTCGTGGGCAGCTATAAATTGCACTGCAAGGTGGAAAAAAGGCGATACTACGTAATTTTACAGGTAGGCACCACAAAAAGTCACAATGTTTAGATAATATTTTCATTGTTATGTTTAAGTGGATAAAATTTATTATTTATTATTTACTGGTGTTATAAGTTCAATAAAAAACCGCATCTACTAAAAAAATATTTTTCAAAAACTCTAAATACTTTTGTTTAATTCTTTATTTTTGATTGCTACTTTAACACAAAATATACGTTTAAATCATAAAAACTACATTAGACAAAGGATAAACGAATGTTTTTTAATATATAAAAAAATATTTTAATTAAAGATTGAAGTAAGCGGTATCTAATAAAAAACACCCAAAAATAGTAAGAAAAATAACTTTACATAAATTATATATTTAAAAAATATGTATATAATGTACTAAAAATTCATTAATCTATTTATAAGAAGTCGAAAAAGTTTAATAAATAGGCATAATGTTCTGAAAATATACTTTAAACCCCATATTCCCATTTAAAATCCATTACTTGCCGGGCTTTCTTGCCGTAATTAGCTCCATCTCTCTCTCGGACCTCTTTCTCTTTCGTTGGCCGCAAATAAATTCACAGCAGCAATACGTCGGGGCCGGTCTATTATGTCATGTCTGACATTATTTTTTAAACCTACAATCCAAAAATAAAGTAATATACAGGGTGTTCCATTTAAAAAAACACAAGCTCATTATAAATCTTTTTTCTGAAGCCCCCTGTACACAACAATTTATGTACAACCCTCTTAAAGTATTTTACATATAATGAGGTGTGAGGAATTATCCGACACACGGTCTATAATATTCGTAAAATATTGTAAAAATGTCATGAAATAATATTGATATTGAATGAATTCCTACCTTTACATATGCTTACAATTTGCGGATTTGCGAATCGTAAAACGTGTTTTAATTGGTCAACTTCGAATGTCTTGTTCATAATTGACCAATTAGAACGCTACGTCATTCGCAATCTGTCCGCGTTTTAGTTGTTTTAAAATATAACTATTATATTAGGTAGCATAGTTTCTAGATTATAATTTTAGTTTAGTGTTATAACTCATAAACATAACGGTAAAATGTTAAAAACTTTAAACACAACTCTCGGGCATGGTAAATTATTAAGTACATTGAAATATTACTTTAGAAGTTATGGTAAGCAAACCAGGCTACAACTATGTAGTCTTGGTTAAAAGTTAATGGGGATTTGTGTAAGCTGGAGAATTCTGCTCTAGGCAGTAATAGTCCAAGAGCGTGTGAGCGGCAGACCTTCGTCATTTTGTGGTAAAGCTGATGGTTTGTCCACACACCCATGCCCCCCAACATAGGTGGGCTTGATGGGAAACTCTTAGAGTGACTCGTGGTGGTGACTAGTGGCTTTGCTTGGGTAGCATCTTACCCTGCACCTCGAGGTAAATGATTGTGCCACCACGCACCGTATGGCACTACAGCTCAGCCGACTGGGATGGCCTAAGGGACTTATTTGCCACCTACCCCTGGGATTCCATCTGCTTTTCTTCTCGTGAAAATTTGCAATCAACTAACCGAATCAGTTCAATTGGGCATTTGAAACCTGCTACATTTCATACACCATCAAGAATCCCAGACAGTCCAATAACAAGCCCTGGTTTTCCAAATCTATGTGATAAAGCTAGAATTTTAAAAGTTCAAGGCTCACAGGAAGTTTCTACAGGATCCTAGTCCAGAAAACCGACAGGCCAGCATTGAAGCAAGAAACTACTACAATCAAAACAATTTCTGGAGCCAAAGACTCCTTCGACAATCGTATTAAAAACAAAGTTCTTTTTGCTCAAATGGCGGCAAATCTTTTTGGTCCTTTGCGAAAAACATAAGTAGAAATTTTTGTACCAGTTCTTTCCCACCACTAACTTTGGAAGATGAAATTATTTCTACCGCTAAAGGAAAGGCAGAACTATTTGCTAAACAATTTGCTGCCAATTCAACCCTTGACCCTCCCGTAAATCATCCAATTCCAGCGGTTACCCCAGTTCCTCATAAAATGCCCGATATTATTTTTAAGGTAAAACACATTAAGCGTATCCTTTCTTCCCTTAATACCAAGAAATCGTCTGGGCTGGATGGCCTACCAGCAATAGTATTAAAAAATGTGCTCCAGAACTTGCACCAATCTTAACTCGGCTCTTTCGAATTTCTTACGACACAGGTATCTTTCGGAGAGCTTTAAAGCTGCACGTGTTCAACCTATTCCCAAGAAAGGATCTAAATCTCTTCCATCTAACTATAGACCAATTTTAATTCTCTCAGTTCTTTGTAAAAGTAATGGAAAAATTCATTAATTCACAAATTCTTAAGTACTTAGAAAAACACAAAATTTTGCATGACAGGCAGTATGGATTTCGCCACAAAAGATCTACAGCAGATCTTCTTTTCCTTCATATCAGACCTGTTGGAATAGAGTCTCTTGAGTTTCTAGGTGAGTCCCAGATCGTTGCTCTTGATATATCCGAAGCTTTGACCAGGTCTGGCATGCCGCACTTCCTAATAAGACTTCCCTCCTATGGTCTTTCAGCTAAACTCTGTACTTGGCTCTCTAGTTATCTATCTGATCGACGTATATCAGTGTGGACGGCCATTCTTTAAGCTTTCACCAGTGCAATGCTGGAGTCCCTCAGGGCTCAGTTCTAGCACCAACATTGTTTCGTTCTATTCACATCAACGACCTTCTCTCGTCCACAACTAATTCCATTCCTTAGGTTACGCCGACGATAGTACCCTTCATTCCAGTTTTCCAGGTTCCTAAACCCATCACTAAACCTGACTTGGAAAACAAATGCAGAGCGATGCAGATATCTCTTTCGCAAGATCTTAAGTTAATATTGGATTGGGGTGCCAGAAATCTCGTCCATTTTAATGCATCCAAACACAATCATGTTCCTTGTCGCGAAAGAGTTATCAAATACTCATCCTCTACTTATGAGCGGCCAAGTTTTACAGAGCAAGTCTCCTTCAATCTTGTGGGCTCCATCTAAAGTATTTTTCCCTTCTAATTTATACACTTTATATGTGTCCCAAATCCGACCTCCCTTGAGTATTGTTCTCATATCTGGGGCATGGCTTCCCCACAACCCTAAGCATTCTGGTTTTTATTCAAAGAAGAGCTATTCGTCTCATTAATGATCCTTCACTTACAGAAAGGCTTCCCTCTCTTGCCCATCGTCGGGCTGTGGGGGATCTATCGCTTTTTATAGGTACTTCCATGGCTTCTGCTCTGAAGAATTGTCCAGTATAGTTCCTCCACTTGCAGTTCCCAACAGAGAAACTCGTGGTTCCGCGTATAGCCATCCTATACGGTCCAACTGGACGGGCCCCGAACTTCTCACTTTGTTCGTTCTTTTATCCCTAGAGTTTCTAGGTTGTGGAACCTGCTGCCCGCGGAGGGTCTTTCCTTCCCCCAAATCTTCAAGTGTTTGTTAAGTCCCGTGTCAACAAACTCCTCTTACCTCGCTTAAGACACCCACGGTACGTTAGTATTTAGGCTTTTAGTCTTCGACCAAAGGTTAATAAATTAAAACGTAACTTTCGGAATTTCGTAAAAGCTAAATTTTATATCTTACTTGGGTACCTATTAGAAGATATTTCCCTTAGTGGCCAGACAGTTTTGACAGTTCCAACACCTTGGCAGACAAATATTGTGGGGTAGCTCAATGGCTAAAGAAAGTCCAATATATCTGTTATTTAAAAGATATAATAAAAAGTCTTATATAAGATTTGTAGGGTTTTTAAACAGCCATGTCCTAAAAATATGTAGATGTATAAAAATTCTCCAAAAAGTTATTGCTGTGAGTTTGTTTTTTTTTTTAACTTGTTTTTGGAAAACTCTGTATAAAAATATTTTAAAGACATGTTTTTAATATAATACTTTTTGTGATATTTTGTAAAATACCAGAAATATTGTTTTTTTGGATTATTGGGCCACATAAAAATGTTTGTCTGACAAGAGGTTGGACCTGTCTACATTTTCTGGCGACTAAAAAATAATTTTCTAATAAATACCCAAGTAACACATATAAAATTCAGCTTTTACAAAATAACAAAAGTTATGTTTTAATTAATTAATCTTTGGTACCTGGTACCTGCCAAAAGCACTGTGAATCAAACTTTATAGTCTCCTATCGCTGCTACCTATAGGCATTTTCAAATATTGATCCGATGAGTTGGGTAGATCCAATCAGCTGTTTTGAACATTCACTGTGATTTTTGTTATTTTCTGAACACGTATGATACATTTGGCCTTTATTCATCGGCTTTGTGTCATAGCAAAACATAACCCTTTGCTTTGTTTTTGGTTATGCAGTTTTTAAAAAAATTCTTTACAATATTTAAGCCGTAAAGAATTAATACCCAATAAATTATTGTTTTTTTCTTTTCCACTTTTAATAAACACGAGATAAATTATTTAAACAAAAAAAACCAAACAGTTGATTTTGACACTTCTGTTTAACCTAACTAACCCTGGCTTTAACCTGGGTCAGCAGGATCCCACCCGAGTTAAGGATCCGCTTAATATATGAACACGGGTAAAGACCGATCATTTTTTAAACGGGTTTCGTGGATCGGGTTAACCCAAGATCAATATTTGGATGGCTTATGTTGGAAGCATGCGCTGACAAACTTTCAGCTTTTACAAAAAGGTCTGCCGCTCAGGGGCTCTTGGACTATAAAATTTTGTAGAGATGATAATGTAATATTTACTTTAAAAATATATATTTAAATAAATTTACAATAAAATAAAACATATTTTATATTTTTTTCTTTATTTTTTGCCATATGTTTTGTCGTTTAAAATCTTATTTGAGTAATTAAATCAAAAATTTAATTTTTTTAGTGAATACCAATGTCAAATTTAAAGTAATTTTTATGTGTGATATATTTTTTTCTATTAATAAAGCCATTTCAATAAATATCTGTAATGACGGTATCCAAAAAGGGGCGCACTTTTTATAATATCGTATAAAAATTTACCAGATTTAAAAGTATTCAAAGTACGTTCTCAATGGTCCATTCACAGTGATTTATAAGCTTTTAAGGGCCTTCAGGTCAAGAAAACGAAAAAGCCACATCAAAAAGGGAAAATGTGTGATCCTGACCGGTTGCTCAATAGATAAAAGATGATTTTTTTGTTATTATACCTCAATCATTCTTGGACAAAAAGAGAAAGAACATTTTCTTTAAATTCAATCCTTTATGTATATATATATATATATATATATATGTATATATATATATATATATATATATATATATATATATATATATATATATATATATATATATATATATATATATATATATTGGCTTTTCATTGATAGATTTTAATTATCTTTTAGTCCAGTGGTAGCTCCTTCTATGAAGATTATTATTTACTATGGGGATTGCAAAAAGTCTTTTAGTGTCAGTGCTATACAGGAAGGGGCCAAATGTTACATTCTGTCCCCAATTTTTGAACACCCTGTGAAATCATTTAAAGTCACAATTTTTTACCAGTGCATTGGATTTTAAAGCCCTATCTCTTTTTAACATTTTGTTTTTTTTTAAATTTATATTGCTATCTCTTTTTCAAAAGAAAATAAATTTATTTAAAAGAAAACAATGCAATTTAACTATGAGGGTCGTAATATACGTTATAACGCCAATACAGCTTTTTTATTAATAATTTTACGAGAAAACAAATATTTTCATAAAAAGTTCTGCATGATCTAAAACCAAAAAAGGAAGTTATGTCAAAAAACATGAATTTTGCTCAGGGGAAAAGTACCCTTATTTTTCATATTATTGAAAAATATAATTAAACAAAGTTTAGGATAAAAAATATCTTTTAAATATGCAATTTGGTTTATTTAAAAGAAAAATACTTTTCTTAGCATTTTTTTTCTACGATTACGAGCGTTTTTATAATTTTTGGCTGTTTTGACAGTTCTTAAGATTAAGTCTGCATATTTAAATGATATTTTTAGTCTTAAACAACCTTTCAATATAAACAATTTTAATATTATGAAAAATAAGGGTACTTTCCTTTTGAACAGCATTCATATTTTTTTACATACCACGTATACCACTGCAAAAAATTAATATTTAATGATTGCATTTTAGGTTTTAGACTATGCAGAACTTTTTATAAGAAAACTTTGGTTTTCAAAATTATTAATAAAAAGTTTTCCATATGGTGCAAACTTAAGTAGACACGCTGTATATTGGAAAAACTTGAAAAGATTTGGATGGTCATATATCCAAAATCGATAAAGATAAGTATATCAAATGTAATATATTTTGAAGCACTTTTCCTGGTGATATAATATACCGAGTTTTTTTTAGTCAGACTTTTTGTCGTACCCTGTATATCTTAAAAATACCAAAAATCTGATAACTGATTTAAACACTACGAAATCATCTTAACGAACTAATATTTGTATTTATTTTTTATCATAAAAAATAAAAAAAAATAAGAAAGGTGTAAAAGTAGGTGTTTAACCAAAGAGTAAGTAAAACTATTATTAATCTTTGGTATACTACACACAAATTTTATTGTCTTCTTTAAAATTTGTATTTTTTTTATAATAAATGTATTCATATAAATAAAAAAAAGAAATGGTGAAAAAGATGGGGCTTTAAAATCCAAAACACTGGTAAAAATTGTAACAATAAATTATTTTATAGGGTGTCAAAATGCAACATTTGGCTCTTTCTTGTATAACACCTAATCCTATAAAACTTTTGCAATATATGGGTAATTAAATCATAATTTTGATGGAAGAAGCTGCCACCGTACGTAAATTTAATTAAAATTGGACAAAGGGCACAGTATTAGGTTCAAAGCGATCCGTTTAATCGGATTCGATTTTTACGATATACCCTTAGTCTATGTCATGCATAAATAGTTATTTCTTATACAAGGGAAAAAGATTTAGATTTTTAGCTCGAGGTTGTGCTGTTTCCCGGCGCGAAGCAGAGGAAAAATAAACCAAGAGCTAAAAATCTAAAATTTTCCCGTGTATAATACACAACTGTTTTCTGTGATGAAAAAGAGGCAACGGCCTATTATTGAAAAAAAAAAAAATATAATATTAAAATAAGAAAATAAATTATGTAAAATTTGAAGATTCAAAAAAAAACATAATATTAAAATAAGAAAATTATTCTTGTAAAATTTGAAGTTTCAAACTGGTCTACTGGTATATTTAAAACACAATTAGACCTTGCATTACCATAGAAAACCCTTAAGGAAATTATTTGATATCTGACAATGTAATTTTGTATTTTGACGTATTGAAATAAAAACGTTAAAACTATAGGCAACCTTTTAGTAGTGTATTTGGAATATTATAAAGTAAATAAATAATAGTTTAAAAAACTAAAAAAACACGCTTTTATATGCAACCAAACTAAAAATTAGAAACAATTTTTCATTACAAAGAGTTTGTATTACAGTAATAAAAGGTCAAACAATGAATCATAATTATATACTTCAAAATAGAATTATAATAAAATTTAAGATAATAACAGAATAATTCACTTCAGAGTAAAAAGCGTGGGGTGCATTTATACTAATTTTTCATAACTTTTCCCTCATAGATATTTACAAATGAAACAATTATAATATATTAAACACCCTACGCTTTTATTCCGAAGTGAATTATTCTGCTACTATCTTAAATTTTATTATAATTTTATTTTGAGGTATATAATTAAGATTCATTGTTTAACCTTTATTACTGTAATACAAACTCTTTGTAATGAAAAATTATTTTCTAATTTTTAGTTCGGTTGCATATAAAAGCGTGTTCTTTTAGTTTTTAAAACTATTATTTATTTTTCATTTTTTAGTTCGATATATCAATTAGTTTTCTGCGAACATGTGATATTGAAATGTTTCACGAACTATTTCGTAATCTAATTATTTCATTTAAAGCTTCACTGTTGCATGGGGTTTCAGAACCCAACTACTCCGAACAGGTTTCTGTCAGCCTTATGCTGAGAGTACGTCCGAAACTGCACGCATGCGCAGATCGCGCACTAGCTCTTTCTCTGTTACTCTCCTACAGAAAATCTATGAAGGAATTTATTTATCCTGGCGATCCTAATCAGGATAACGGGATACTGTTTGCAGATTATTGCATTGTCATGGGTCCTTGATACGTGTGCAAAGTTTCAAAGAAATCGAATCGCTGGAAGTTGGTAAAAATTAGGCTTAAAGATTCCGTTACATACATACATACATATATACATACAACCCAAGCTAATAAAAGCGTGTTAAAAATATCTGACTGAACTTCTATATAGGGGAAATGTAGGTATAATAAACTATTCTAAAATTTATTGTTTACCTTTACTTACGTGTAGTAATGGCCGGAGAAAAAAGTAGGTATTTACTTTTTCCCACGGGAAAAAAGTAGTTGTATAAAAAGTCACATTTTAGTCTTTGTTAACAAGATTCCATGTCAAATTTTCCAGTCACGAAAAAAATCTTTATTTCATAAAGAAGTTAACAAAACCGAATTACATAAATAAAGCTTCCTTTGTTTTGTTCCTGGCAAAATTTGCTTTGTGATCAAACCAATAATCAATTTTACTTTTCGTTATTTAGTTTACAAAGTAATTTCAATTTATTTTTCTTTGTTTACACTGATTCCTTTGTTTTCTTTAAAAATAAAAATCCCGGTTTAATAAGAATATTTGTATTATTTGTTTTGGTTTTAAAAATTGGTTGTTTCGAGCTTAGTACTTTTGTCTTGAAAGCTGCTTCTTATAAACACGTTAAACTTTTGAGATATACAGGGTGTTTCTAAACAAATGCAAAAATATTAAGAAGGTGATTGTCGTTTAAAATAGAGGGTAGTTTGCTTTATAAACATGGGTGAAAAGTCACCTATTAGTGTGATACTCGGTGTGATATCGCAAAAAATAAAATAAATTCTTTATATATTATTCTATTTATATTTATTATCTTAAAAATAGAAAAAATGTACTGGGTTCAAAGTTAAACTACCAAGTAATGTCAAATATAGAAATATAACAAAAACGCCCCAATGGAGGCAACAGCAGATATAAATAAGCTTTTTATAAAATAGGTTACCTAAAATGTTATGATTTACCTTTTATTTTGTTATTTATGTAGTAAGTTGGGCTATCCAAATTTATATTTCTTGCGGTCATTGTGTAATATATTATATATATATATATATATATATATATATATATATATATATATGAAATATTTTAGTTAAGTTTCATTAGTCGCGATTTTTACGCCGGCAACATCCCCTAAAGACTTTTGACTGCATATTTATAAAGCAAACTACCTAACCTACAGTTTTTGTTATTTTTTTCTTGTACTTCTAATGCAATACCTTTGAACACAAATATATATAATATAGATACTGAAATTTTTATAATTTCAATTTTAAATGTGTTGTTGAAGAGGTGGTGGATATTTTATGTTGGATAAACCCTCTCAAATAGCCACTGGCGTAGAACATATTTTTAAAATTGCTATATCTAAAAACTGAAGCATGGGACTCACATCAAATTTATGCGAGATGATAGTGGCCTTAAGAGGTAAAGAAAATTTCTAATTTTGAGATTTGCGAAAAACAGTTAATTTTGTGGATTACTCCTCCCTTTCCCAGAAAAAAAATTAAGCTTAAAAGCAAATCCTCTGTTTGTATTTTTTTTCGTAAATTTAATAAAATTTTGTTGACAAATCCCAAATTTTGCCAAAATATCTACTAGAAAAGCCCATCTCTCAAGAACACTCCTAAAAATTGTGGATTAAGAGAATTGGCTTGCTATAGCTTTTTTAAAAATGTAGTACTTTTTCACAATTTAAATGTGTCGATAAAGTGGATTGAAATTACGCGAGAAAATACAAAAGATAGTTTGCTTATACATCTTGGATTTATTCTGTGAGAGGATACTCCAAAAAACACCTTATTTTCGCATATTTCAAAAATTAAGAACTTTCTGTGCCAAAGTATTCTTCATAAGGTCTCTAGCATCTGGTGTGGTTTCCTATGTCCCCCGTGTACAGATATAGCAATTTAAAGATATGTATCTACGCCAGAGCAAATGAGTTCTAACGTTGAGCCACGCAACACAGATATGTGCAAAAGCTAGTACTTGAATGTAAGTAAGTAAAGAAACAAAAAATATTACACAACAAACGAAATCACAGTCAATATAAGATTACAGCTAAAATTAAAAAAAAACAAACAAATAGTAAAATTATTAAAAAAAACGGGTTTTAAAATATAATAAATATAAAATTAAAAATATTATACAGGGTGTCTCTGAAAGGTGTGGAAAAAAGCTACCACAGATTTTTGAGGCTAAAATATGACGGTCTAACCCAACTTATCTGAGTCGAAAAGTGGATGGTTTCGGAGATACATGTTATTCTGGTTTTAGTTTTGGTTCTTTATAAATAATTTTGTAAATATTAGGTAAATTGTCACAATATCCTGCTGAAAAGGGTTTTAGAGGGTAAGAATTAAGATTCTGCTATCAATTTTATTGTTAACTTTAAAGGACGCCACCTACGGTGTCTTGAACAAATTAAAAACGTACTAACTTTTTAGAGCCACTTTGTATGTACCTTTTTTGTTTTAATATTTTTTCTAAATAGATTTTACAAGAAAAAGGTATTCTTGGTATAAATATGTTGATTTGGGCAGCCGTTTCTGAAGATATCTGGATTTTAAAAAAGCGTTTTTTGTATGACGAGTTCTAAGCTACACAGGGTGTTTCAGAATTAGATGGTAATCTTTTAGAGTATGAATTCTTGCACAATTTAAAGAAGCAAAGTTTACATAAACCTATGTTTCTTAATGGCTTAACTTTTCAGATACAGAGTGGTAACAAAGCTTATTATTTTTAAACCCATTCATAGTTATGCTGACGATAGTACCCTTCACTCCACTTTTCAGGTTCCCAAACCAATCTTTCAACGCGGCTTGGAAAGCAAACGTAGGGCGATGCAGATGCATCTTTCACGGGATCTCAATTTGATATTGGATTGGGGCGCCAAAAATCTCGTTTGCTCAATTTAATGCATCCAAAACACAATCATGTTCCTTGTCGCGAAAAAATCATCAAACACTCACCCTTTGCTTATGAGTGGCCAGGTTTTGCAAAGCAGGGACACATTTAACCTTGTGGGCGTCATATTTGAGAATAACCTTAACTGGCATAAACATATTGTATCTATAGCCACTGCGGCTTCAAAAAGCTTGGATTTCTTTTCCGAGCCAAAAGTATTTTTCTCCTTCCAATTTATACACCTTGTAGGTGTCCCAAATTCGACCCTCCATGGAATATTGTTCTCATGTCTGGGGAATGGCATCCCCTACAACCCTCAGCATTCTTGATGCCATTCGAAGAAGGGCTGTTCGTCTGATTAATGATCCTTTACTTACTCAAAGACTTCCTTCTCTTGCCCATCGTCGAGCTGTGGGAGATCTATCGCTCTTCTATAGATACTTTTACGGTTTCTGGTTAGTGCCGCGCGTATGCATCCCTATACGGTTCAATTGGACAGGCCTCGAACTTCCCATTTCGTTCGTTCTTTTATCCCTAGAGTTTCTAGACTGTGGAACCTACTGCCAGCGGAGGTCTTTCCTTCCCCCCAAATCTTCAAGTATTTTAAGTCCCGTGTCAACAAACTCCCTCTTACCTCGCTTAAGACACCCACGGTACGTTAGTATTTAGGCTTTTAGCCCTCGTGGATTGTCCAAGATAAAAAAAACTTTACCACCCTGTATCTTAAAAATAAGGCTTTTAGAACAAAGGTTTCTTTGAACTTTTCTTCTTAAAATCACCTAAGGATTTACACTGTAAAAGATAAGCATTTAATTCTAAAACACTTTGTTTAGCTTAGAGCCTAGCCGTACAGGGAAGTGATTTTTAAAATCAGATAACTTAAAAACGGTTGCTTAAAGCAACTTTAATCAAGTATACCTTTATTATGTAAAATATGTTTGTGAATAATTTTTTTTATTAAAAGTTACATACATTACGTGGTTTCAAAAGGTATTTTGTTTTTAATTTGTTTGAGATGCCGCAGGTGACGCTCCCTAAAGTTAACAATCAAATTGATAGCAGATTCCTATTCCTCACCTTCCAAAACCCCTTTACCCAAATATTGTGTCAAAATGCCTATAATTACCAAAATCATTTATAAGAAACTAAAACCAGAATTAATTTTTAACACCCTGTATCTCTGAAATCATCCAGTTTTGAACTAAGTAAGTGGAGTTAGGTCGTTATATTTTAGCCTTAGGAATCTGTGGTACCTTCTTTTCCGCACATTTTAGAAACACCCTGTATATGTAATATTTTTGTATACCTGATATAAATTTCATTTTTGAAAGTGTAAAATATTTCTACTTTTAGCCAGGACCGAACTGACCACCAGTCAATTTTCCACGTCTCTTTTTTTATTTTCATTTTCATAGTTTTACCGAAAGTTTTATTCTCTTTCGGTGTTTGATGTCATTCCAATTGGACGTCCGGGCTCAAATAAAAACGGGGTTTATGTAATGGTTTTTTTCTATAAAGCATGAAAGCTGTCAAAGGCCGATGTATTTTAATGTTCATTTTTGTGAGTGATAACGCCTGAAAAAACCGAATAAAAATACCAGTCCATTATTACCGTTTACAGGGTGTTTCCTAATTCCGGTAAAAAGTTAAGGGCGTATTTCTAAGCCAATTTTATAAAAAATAGTTATTTTTGTACCAAAGGGTAAAAAGCACTTTTACGCCCGCGGCTAAAAGTTATTGCCCGAGATCCGCGAGGGCAACAATCAGCTGTGGGCGTAAAAGTGCTTTATGCCAGAGGTACAAACAATATTTTTAGTACAACCGAAATTATTATACAAGCATTCTCTCTAGTTAGAAGAAAATTTTCTAGCTTTTAATGTATTAAATTGTTATCAGTATACTTTTAACATATGTTTAATTAAATAAATGGTTGTTTTACCAAAAAAAAATGGGGCATTATTTAATTTTATTATTGTTTTATAAATTTATAATTGCGGGCATTTTGATACTTTTTTGCCCTAGGACGTAAAAGTGCTATTTTACGGTCTCATTTTATAAATGCGGGCGTTTTTGATACTTTATTGCCCTGGGGCGTAAAAGTTCGATACACGCCCGGTCGTTACAAGAAGTTTAGTAAGTCTGGAAATGGATTGTTTTCAAGATACATTGTATTAAACTTAAAAAAAAAACGAAATCGAATTTTTTATTTATATTAATAAATTTAGCACTGTTATTAGATATGGTATATCTAATAAAAAATAATTTAATGTAATGCATTTCTTCTTGGTTTGCTTATGGCATAAGTAGTAAGAACTATTGGGTCATTTATCTTACTGTTGTATTAAAAGTATAAATAGAGAGTTGATTTACGTTACTAGACCGGAAAATGGTATTTTACGGGTCGACGAAAAAACATTTACAGGGCGAGCCGTAGGCGAGTCCTGTAGTTTTGAGGAGACCCGTAAAAAGTATTTCCGGTCAGTATCGTACATAATTTTTTTAATTGACCGGAAAAAAAACTGTGTAAATTTTTAGTGTTATATTTAAACGACAATAAGGCAAGGCTGCTTCAATTATTTCATCTGGATTTTCCATGTCTGACTCCATTTTTGGCAAAATGATGCTTTCTTTACTTTACAATATCTTGAACTGTCAAATAGTAACAATTGAACTCTGACAATTTTTGTCATGGCTAACAGGATTTTTTGATATCAGGGACCGGAAAGTAAATGAGAGACCGGAAAGTAAACTAGGGACCGGAAAGTAAATTAGTCCTGTAAAATAGCATTTTCCGCTTAAAAAATTGAGTCCAACTGCTTTTAAATTGGACATGTCAAATAATGTCAAAAGAAAATAAGTTTTATCTAGAAAAAGAACGTCGGTCTCTGGTGTAGTTGGTAAATAAAGCTTTATATGATACAGTAATATGTTCTTTTTTTTCCAAAATGCGCTTTTCTATACCTTTATCGAAACTTATGGTACAATATTTTTGACCACCAAAAATACTCCTAGTATCTGCATTTAGGTGATACAGTCGTGTGCAAGCCCTGGGTTGCCTTGAGCTCTCCTGATCTGCATTCTAATTTCTGTTTATGATGAATTGTTTAAACCCTATTTTAATATCCTTTAATAACGTAGGTTTCGCCAGTATGACCATAAAACCCTTTCCAAATGCTATTATTACCAGCGCGCTATATTTAATCGAAAATTGGTGGGCAGTTTTTAAAATGGTTAAAGTGAACATTTAGACAAACAAATTGAGTAATATTGTTTTTTTTTAACAATTTTTTTAACATCATATTATATAAACAAATTATGCTTTAAGAATTATGTAAATCATGTATTCTAAGATTTTTAATGCAGTTGAAAAAAATTAATAAAATTAAGATATTTAGCAAATTTCCGAGCCAATGAGGAACCAACAATGTAACTACTACTATCTAAGTATAACAGTAACTTTTCTTATGTTTTACATTAAAACATACCATGTAAAAAGTAACTGTTTTCAAGATATTTGCATTTAAATTGTTAAGTGCAATACATAATTTACTTTATAGAATATAGGCGTCTTTGTTAAATCCTAATATTTTGGCGTTAAAAATCTGTGATTTCTTTGTCTGCTAATAAGTACTAAATACCCTGTATAAACCTAAATGTTTTGTTTATTGCCAGTGCCGTATTATCCATTAGGGCTGACTAGGCTACGGCCTGGGGCGCCATGAAAAAATAAGCGCAGACAGGGGAATTAACTAGGCGCTAGACAGGAGAGTTTAAAAAAAATTAGGTTGGGTGGGGATTAGAACTAAATTTAGATAGACGCAAAAAGGAGAGAATGACCTTTTTTTGGACTAAAATGGAGGTAAGGACCTTGTTTTTTTGCTCTTCAAAATTTTTTTTTTTTTTAGGAAAATAGGCGTTTGGGGGAATTGTAGCCTAGGGCGCCTCATACCCCATAATACGGCCCTGTTTATCGCAGTAAAGGTATTAAACCTAAAAAAAACTTTTAAATTAACAAAAAGCCTAAGAGAAAAGCCTGAAACAAAACTGTCTATACCACGGCAAATAATTTGTCTGTTTCTAAACTTTAAAAAAACTTTTGTAACTCCATTATTATTTAAGACTTTTTATGTGCTAGTTTTCCCAAAAACTTTTTTAATGATTACTTGAAAAGTACTAAAGACTGTCTACGGATGGGGTTTACAAAAAGGACAAATGAACAAACAATTTTTGAAAAAAGCCATTCCTTATAAAAATGTTTACCTAAAAAAATATGATTTACAAAGAGAAACGGTTAATTTTGTATACAGTGTTTGCAAAAACGTAAAAAACGTGATTTTTCTCCTAGGATAAACTACCTTTATTTTTTATTTTAAAGCTAAATATAATTTAGAAAATGTATTTAGAATAGCATTTTATCAAAAAAAAATAAATTTAAATTTTATAGTAAAATGACCAAAAACCTCATAATTTGCTTTTTAAACATCTGCTTTCTCCAGAATTTCTACACAACACAATTTGTTAGCTGCAAACGAATATAATCAAAGAGTTTTTGTCAAGTTATGAAGTTCAATAAAACTTGTTAATATTATTTTTATTGATTACAAACTTTACTCTAGAGAAATTTTTTTATGACATTTTGCTTATAAATAAAAAATAAAGGTACTTTACCGTTGAAGAAAAGTCATGTTATTTAAGTTTTTGCAAACCCTGTATATAAAAATCAACATTTTTTTATTTATGAATCATGCTTTTTTGAAAACATTTTTTTAATGAATTACTTGTTTTTGGAAAAATAAAATTTTTGGTTCATTTGTCCTCTTGTAAAGCCCCATTCGTGTCTGTATAACTTTAGCGTTTTCAGCAGCTTTTAATTTTAAAATATTGCCGATGCCTTCGAAATAAAATTATTGT
>JACEGR010011112.1:0-16134 GCA_014170235.1 Listronotus bonariensis | reverse complement strand
TCCAAGCATTCTATTTCTTTTTGTATCCTCTCTAATAATAGATGGTATTTATTTGGGTACACGCCAAAATAAAATTAAAAGTACTAAAAAACCAAAAAAATTTTTAAACAAGTAAACAGATAATTAAAAATCGACGTTTCGGTGGCAAATCTGCCACCGTTGTCAAGACAAATGAAATAAAACTAATAAAAATAAAAACTTACTATTATTTAGGCTTTAAAATTCACAATTTTTTTTTTTTTTTTTTTTTGGATATTCTGAAAACTTTGACATTAAATGTCAAAACATGTTTGTTTGGTTATAGTGTCATAGTGACAAAGATAACTGGTTGCTGGTGTAATGATTGTTTATTTTACAAAAAAGGTGAAAAGTTAGTTAATTTTTAGTCTTCCTGAAGATACTTCAGTATCAAGCAAAGGCAACCAAGTGTTATTTAAATTAACTGAAATTGATGCTACACAATTATCTTTATTTAATAATATATACGCACTTTCTTTGATTTTGCGTTTTTTAGAACAAGTTTCCTTTGCTAAAATGCTTGAAGCATCCCAGTTTATTCTATGATTGTTATTAAATGCGTGTTGGCAGATTTTTGATTTATGAAATTCTGTGTTTTTAATGTATGATCTATGTTCTTTTATGCGTTTGGCTAATGGTTTACAAGTTTCACCTATATAAAACTTATTGCATTCGCAAGGTATTTTATAAATGACATTTTTTGTATTTTCATTTAAGTTGTATGGTTTTGTTTTAGTTAATTGAGATCTGATTGTGTTTTGTGTTTTAAAGATTGTGCGAATATTAAATTTATGCCCTATTCGTTGAATTTTATTTGATAGTCCGGGAATGTATGGTAAAAATAAATTTGTAATAGGTCTATTTTGATTTTGTCTTATAACTGGAGTTTCAAATTCAAGGAAACAATTATTTATAAAATCAAGAGGATAATTATTTTGAATTAAAATATTTTTAAATAATCTTTTCAATATTTATATTTTGATTAGAACAAATGACTTTAATTCTATCAAATAGACTTTTACAACTCCCTTTTTAACCATTATTGGGTGATTTGAGTTAAAATTTAAGTATCTATTTGTATGTGTAGGTTTTCTGTAGATTTTTGTTTCAAAATTGTTTAAATCTTTTTATTAAAATGTCAAGAAATGGTAGTTGTGAGTTGTTTTCTTTTCTAACGTAAACTTAATTGTTGGTTCTTGTGTATTAATGTGTGTTAAAAAATTATTTAAACAGTGTTCGTCATGTTGGTATATAGAAAAAATGTCATCTATATATCTCCACCAAACTAAAGGTTTATATTGATAATTTTCTACAAAATTTGATTCAAAGTTTTCCATAAAAATATTACTTAATAAAGGTGATAAAGGTAAACCCATAGCCATGCCAGAGGTTTGTTTATAAAAATCAGTGTTATATTGAAAATATGTTGTTTTGACACAAAAAGTTAAAAGCTCAAGAATAGTGTTTATGCTTAATTTTGTTCTTTCGCCAAGATGGACATCATTTTCTAATTTATTTCTAACAATATTTAATGTTTTATTTACTGGGACATTTGTGAATAAACTAACAACATCAAAACTTACCAGTGTATTATTTATTAATGGATGGTATTTATTTGGGTACACGCCAAAATAAAAATAAAAGTACTAAAAAACCAAAAAAATTTAAACAAGTAAAAGATAATTAAAAATCGACGTTTCGGTGGCAAATCTGCCACCGTTGTCAAAGACAAATGGAGTAAAAATATTAAAAATAAAAACTTACTATTATTTAGGTTTTAAAATTCACAATTTTATGTTTTTATAAGAGATTCTGAAAACTTTGACATTAAATGTCAAAACATGTTTTTTTTTTTTTTTTTTTTTAATTATCTGTTTACTTGTTTAAAAAATTTTTTGGTTTTTAGTACTTTTAATTTTATTTTGGCGTGTACCCAAATAAATACCATCTATTAAATGAATTCGCCAAACTACAGAACATATCTTCAATCCTCTCTAATACTTGCAAATTGCTAACTCTGTCGACCCAGGAAATATGGCACATTCTATGGTAAGACCACATTTTAAAAGCTTCTTTGTTTAAAGTCCATATTATTGCACCGTAGAAAAGTACTGAGAATACATGGCATCGAGGCAATCAAATTCTTATTGCGTTTAATACTCTCGCTACGAGTTTACATTTCTTGTGTGCAGCTTGCTTCGATGTTAATCCATGCGCCCAGATAACGAAAATGTATACCATTTCCAATGGGGTTATTGTTGCTGCGCAGGGACATGTTGGGGATACTGGGATTTCTAGACAGTATCACTGACTTATGTCCAGTTTCACAATATATGGTTACCATCACTTTTGGGTTAACTATTTTGGCAACACCAATCTCATATCGGTATTTCGTTGTTTCTATGGTAACAAACCTATGGTTAGTGTTAACCGAATATTGTGAAACTGGCAGTTAGTCTTCTAAGCATTTTATTTTGAGCATATTCTGCACTAAAGCAAAAAACTTTATCCAACAATGTTTACAATTCGCGCATTTAGTTCTGACGGCATGACGCAGGCAAGGAATCCAAACAATAGATTTTTATTATGGGAATTCGTGATGAAAGTTAAAACAACGCGATTTATGTGAATTTTTTGTGTGTTTTAAAGTGTTTGTGACTAATGTCGGCCATGTCGGCTATTTGTGACACTGTGACTCTAAATTTTCGTGATTATTTGTGATATTTATTCACCTAACCTAACTATGTGAACAAAAGTATAATTTTTGCGAACTTAAATCCATGATATTAATGCTGAAGGGTTCCTCGTAATCCATTTTGATAAAACTAATATAAAATATCTTAAATAGTGTCACTAATGTAACAAAAATAAAAAATAAGGTATATTTTCCATAGAAACCTTTGTTTGTTTTATGGAGAGGCGAGGGGGTAGAGGAGTTTGTTTGGATTCCATTTAAAGCCTTAAAAATATACCTCTAGAGCCAGTGTGAAAAAACGCATAAGAAAGAAATATGACAAGATTATAATGTATTGCTTTTGGTCCTGCTGACCCCTATGATTATGCAAAGCTAAAATTTATTGCTTTTTAAGCATGCGATTGTTTGCACAGCTAAACGGCAAGACTGCCTCTAATAGGTATGTTCTTGAGGGTAAAAAACGTCAACGTCGTGTGACGTCACACTAAATGCGCGTATTCCTGCTCTGAATCTGCTATTAGGACAGTGTCATCGGCGTAACGTATCATCGATGTTCTTTCGCTAAAGGTCATAAGTTTTCTTCTAGTTCCCTCATTCTCCCATTTCAGTTTTAAATATTTATTTGTATATTAAGATGTTTACCTAGATACTTTTGTCAAGGCCTGCATATAACATATTTTTGCTTTTAAATTTTATTTTAAAAATTGAAAACGAGAAGCTGCTTTGATCCTTAACAACTTCATAGCAAACGGCAATATTAATTTTATTTGCTATGAAATTGAAAAATATATTTTATTTTGTAACATACAACTTGTAAAGCTCTATATTATTATTTTCATTTTTACTAGAAATAACAAGCGTTGGGTGGAAAATCGAGAACGCTAAGTCCTAATTGAAAATGGCACGTCTAAATGGGTAAATATCCCAGAAAATTGGGAATGTTGGTCCCCCTACCCCAAAAATATATTTCAATAATTTAAACGACTAAAACGTTTGGTAGTCTCTTGAGTTTCTAGGTGAGTTCCAGATCGTTGCTCTTGATATATCTAAAGCATTCGACCAGATCTGGCATGACGCACTTATTAATAAACTTCCCTCCTACGGTCTTCCAACTAAACTCTGCTCTTGGCTCTCCATAATCTCTCTAATCGACGTATATCAGTCATTGTTGATGGCCACTCTTCAAGCTTTCACGAAATTAATGCTGGAGTGCCTCAGGGTTCAGTACTAGCACCAACTTTGTTTCTTCTTCACATTAACGATCTTCTTTCTTCCACAACCAATCCCATTCATAGTTATGCTGACGATAGTACCCTTCACTCCACTTTTCAGGTTCCCAAACCAATCTCTTAACCCGACTTGGAAAGCAAACGCAGGGCGGATATCTCTTTCACAGGATCTCAATTCCAAAACACAGTCATGTTCCTTGTCGCGAAAAAAATCATCAAACAATCATCCTTTGCTTATGAGTGGCCAGGTTTTGCAGAGCGGGGACACATTTAACCTTGTGGGCGTCACATTTGAGAATAACCTTAACTGGTATAAACACATTGTATCTATAGCCACCGCGGCTTCAAAAAAGCTTGGATTTCTTTTCCGAGCCAAAAAGTTTTCTTGATGCCATTCAAAGAAGGACTGTTCGTCTTATTAATGATCCTTTACTTACTCAAAGACTTTCTTCTCTTGCTCATCGTCGAGCTGTGGGAGATCTATCACTCTTCTATAGATACTTTTACGGCTTCTGCTCCGACGAATTATCCAGTATTGTCCCTCCTCTTGCTCCCAACAGAGAAACACGTGGTGCCGCGCGTATGCATCCCTATACGGTTCAATTGGACAGGCCCCATTTCGTTCGTTCTTTTCTCCCTAGAGTTTCTAGACTGTGGAACCTACTGCCAGCGGAGGTCTTTCCTTCCCCCAAATCTTCAAGTATTTAAGTCCCATGTCAACAAACTCCCTCTTACCTCGCTTAAAATACCCACGGTACGTTAGTATTTAGGCTTTCAGCCTTCGTGGATTGTCAAAGATAAAAAAAAAAACTTTATAGGCACTAAGTTCTGCATTTTAGGGATTGTAAGATAAAGAGCCAAATGAGAAATTTGAAAGCTTAGTCTTTTCTAAGCAAGTAAAAAGTAAGTAAAAAAATATAAAAAAGCATTTATTATAGGATATATAAAATATAAGAAATATATGCAGTGTTTTCCAATTAAAACAAGCTTTAATTGGCTTATTTGAATACTTATGAAAAAATCCTGGAACACGGCAATATTTATTTTTATGGAGACACATTTTTAAAACAAAACTTACTTGTTTAAGGTTATTCCCTGCCCCCACCAACACAAACGTTAAAAAGTTTAAATAGAAAAGGGTGTTAAGTGCTACCTTATTTTAAAGGGTTTTAAATTTTTTCTTAAACTTTGGATTTTCAAAATAAGTTCAGTAGTTTTTGTGAACTTAATATACTGGTGTCTTTACTTTCTGTAACTTTTTATGTTTAAGAATATCAAAATAAAATTAGGTACGCAAGTATATCACCTAAATGAGCAATATTCAATTATTCGGTTGTTTTCTGTTACTTCCGGTTTAGCCGGAAACAACCTCAACTCTATTATTTAAAATGGAACACTAGTTACATTTTTATTTATTTAAATAAAAAAGTCATTCCGAGTACAATGACACCTCGTTTGCTACTTTTTGACACCTAACCTCTAAATATTTTTGGTTTTCAATTTTTAAAATACAGTAGCTACCATAAATGTAATAAAACTTAAAATCAGTTTCCGTTCGTTCTCGGTAGTGATTAGACGTTGGAAGGGAGCTTATACCGGGCTCTCACGTGGATTCGTGCATGGAGGATCTAGAAGACGTTCTGGTGCCCCGAGGAAGATAGGAAACTCACTGCTAAATTGAAAAGGCATCTTTTTTCTGGGGCTAGGCGCTGTGAGTGAAGATTCCTATAACCTGATGTTTTTCCGTTTGGCGTACTGCACGAGGTATTCTTCAATGGCGGAGAATGGAGGCGGGCGCTGCGGGTGACGTCAGTACTGAAAGAAACCGGTTATGCGCAATACCGCAGCTCTTGGGAAGATGGCCGCAATTTATGCATTTCATAGCTTCGTTATTGACATGTGCTAGGAACTTCTGGGAGCTACAAAGCTCGACTATCCAGAAGTTCCAACGACAAAGTCCTGGAAAACTTATAAGCGACATCGCTTATATGATCGGAAGGGAGAGAGTTGGCGATTCACTAGCATGAAAGCCATAATCAAGCAAGCAAGCAAGCAAACTTAAAATTTTGAAGCAGTAATCACGGCAAAATTATTAGTGACATCTATCTTTCTGTGACCCCTTGAGCCAAAATTTACAGTTTTGTTGTATTAATGACACTCCAAACTAAAAGTAAAAAAATATTTATAGGTTAGATGCCAAAAAGTAGTAAACTTAGTGTCATAGTACTCGTAGTAAAATGTACCGGGTGTCCCATTTTAGATAATAAAGTTAGGGCCGTTTTCGGCTAGACCGGAAGAGACGAAAAACAACTGAATTTATTAAATATTGCACATTTAGGTGATATATCTACATACCTAATTTTATTTTGATATTCTTAAAAATAGAAAAAGTTACAGGGACTAGAGACACCAGGTATTTAAAGTACATTTTCCCAGAAACTACCGAATCGATTTTAAAAAACTAAAGTCTGTTAAAGAAAGAATTTAAAACCCTTAAAGATAAGTACCATTTGACCCCTTTTTCACTTAAACTTTTGGACGTTTATGTTGGTGGGGAGAAAATAATCCTAACAATTAAATTTTAATACAAAAATGTATCCCCCTAAAAATTAAAATTGACATATTTTAGGTTTTTTTTTAAGTGTACAAATAACGTTATTATAGGGGGTGGCTCGTTTTTATTGGAATGCACTCTATATTATTTACCCTATTCAATTTACCACGCAAGCAATTAAACAAGATAGCTTTTTTTTATCTTTATGACATCCCACGAAGGCTTATGCCTTAATACCAGTGTACCGCGAGTGCCGGGTTACTAGATGTTTAACCCATTATTGTCGTGTTCCATCAACGTTATCCAAACACTGAAACATACAATTTTTGCATTTCACAGCACCTTTTAGACAACGCGATAGTGCCACCACGGACGTTATTTTTAAATAACTACTACCCAAGAATGGCAGAATACTACACAGTGGTTTGTCATTGCCAACTGTGAGGTGACGAGCAATTAAAAATCCGATGTCCGATTCCGAGATTCGAACCCGGGTCGCTGCGGTGAGAGGCTAGCACGTTAGCCCCTGCACCACTGCTCGCCACGCTTTAAAGCAAATTTTTATAGTTGTGGTAGATCTAAAGGATTAAGTAATAAAGATTTTTTACTAACATTGCACTTATAAAACAAAAGTTTTAAAAAGTTACAAGAATGCCAGATAGGTCACCTTTTTTTTGGTTGTAAAAAGTAAATTAAATTTTATAAAACATATTGGCAACTAATTATATAACATTAATTAGGTATTTTATACTTTTAGACCCAAAGAGCTTTAAATAAGTCCACATGTAATAAATCCAATGTTAAAATGGTCTCATCTTTCAGTTTGCTACTAAACTAGCATTTTTAAATAAAACATTCTGTATATTGTATTACCAGTGAACACCTAGTATAAAAAAAGTATACATTTTGGGAATTTTAAAAAATATACATTTTTGGGAATTTAAAAATAAGTATACATTTTAATTAGTTTACTTAACATTGGGAAATTTGCTACATAAAAATATACGAGTCAAGGTCTTAAAAGTATAAATTAAACAATTTTCTAGGTTACTTTTATAATAATAAAATAAAAACATTAAACAAACTGGGTAGCGTAGAAATGCAAAACAAACACTGGAAAATTTGATATTTAAAGAAGAGAGAAAGAAATTAAAAGGAATTTTTTATCAGATAAGAAGTAGTTAGTGAAGTCAAGTAAAAAGTTAAAGTTTAAGTTTAGCCCCCGTACGGGCTACCCTGAGTGGGGGTATGCCCGTACCAAATTAAGTTAGTTCAATAAGTTAAGTTGGTCCTAAAAAATGTGAAGTTAGTTTTGGTAGTCCACCGGTCTCATGGTCCAAGAGGATAGTTCCATATGGTGCATTGCCCCAGTGACGTTAAAGTAGGCCCTATATGTAATTCCAAAATTTTATACGTCAAAATATATCAAATACTTTTGGAAAAATACCATATTTAATATGTTTATCTATAGTTTTAAAAATAGGGGCATCAAAAAAATTAAAATATTATTTGTTTTATCTACAGCACTAATTTGAAGATTATTTATTGGTAGGGCGAACTCATTTATTCAATGGTCTTTTTGTTGGGTACACGCCAAAAGTCCAAAATAGAATGGGACCGGTTTGGTTTTGGTCCTGGCGTATAGCGGGCTGATCCTGTTCAGCCCTATAGACCCTAGTGAACTAGCTGGTCACCTGAAACAAAATAACAACCCGCAAATAACCCAAAAAAATTTATTTAGAAACGACGTTTCGGTAGCAAGTCTACCACCGTTGTCAAGTTAAAATTAAGTTAAAAATTTAAAATAAAAAATTAATTAATATTTAAATCAGAGACAACAATGAGACGAGCAACTCAATGTAAATAAATTATCCGAGAGAGAGATAGCTGCTGGGCCTTCCTTGTCTGTCTTCAAGGAAGGCAAACGCAGATGGCGCGTGAGTCGACTTTATCGTTTGCCCGCCAAATTCAAATTATATAGCTGTGCTATTTTTGCCCTTAATGTTAGGTACTTGTTTTTGTTTCCTATTAATATAAAATATTGGGGTTTAGTTCAATAATTACACACACCTTATTAAAAATGTCATTTATTTGGTTTTTATAAAGATTTTTCTTACAGATAACCATGTCAATAATACCTTAAATTATCTGTTAAAAAGCACAAATTTAATATATACACTGTGATCACTAATAAAAGTCAATATTCAAAGTCCAATTAAAGGTAAAAAACCACAAAACACACAATAAATCACAGAAAATGTAAACAAACTGTCCAAACAAATCGGCCATTGAAAAATATCAAACACAAAAATATCGATTAACATTTCGGCGTCACTGCCTCCGGCAACGTTGTCAAGTTAAAAATATTCGATTCATGGTATATTTTCTTTCTCTTAATTAGATGTGAGCCAAAAAAGGACATTAAAGTTTACATGCAGAAATTGTAAACAACTTGGCAACCAGGGCAAAGCGATAATTGCTCCATCTACGATAGCCTGCCATGATGAAAGACAAAGACATATTTATTGGAACTTGCGTTAAACCAGAAAGAGATAAATACAATGGACAAATTGTTAGGAACAGTTACTCGTCTCATTCTTGTCTCTGATTTAAATTAAAAATAAATTTAAGGCTTTTTACTTACGCAAACTCTGAAAAGAGTTTAACATTTTGATATTAGAGAATTATTGCAAGTTGCCTTATTAAGCTGGGACATTATTTATACCGGCCGTATTTAAATAGTGCTTGTACCAATAATTTAGAGTTATTGCAAATCATGTTGACAATACCATTAACCTAAAAAAAGGGGAAAAATAGTAGTTTTTCTTTATTGTTTTTTGTTGAAGGGTTTTTTTAACACAATTACAGAAAACATTTGAAAAAGCAAGGTTTTTAAGTATTTTTACTTCCAAAAACGTTTCGATTTTGTGATCAGCAACCGTTCGGTTAGACGAACAGTTCCGAAGTTAAAATAAGGCCAAAATAAGGCACGACCTAAAACCGACATAAATAAAGTCAGGCACTGTCCTTATTAAGAGAGTCTTTATCACACTATGCATCTGCGCAAGCTCAGATGTCAAAATAAGGCCGGTATTATTAGTGCCTGGCCTTATTTCACTGTGCAATAATTCTCTATTAACTTTTTCAGATTCAGATAGAGCAAGAGTCATGTCTGTATTTCCAAAAGATGGCTTTTGAAAAAAAACGAGAATTACGCAGTACAAATTGTAATTATTATTACATACATAAAAACATAAATGTTTAGTACATCATATTTAAGAAAAGAAACGTTGATTTTAGCGATATTATGTTTCTCATTAAAAATGTATGTTTTCTAAATGATACGAAACCTTTTGTTGTTTTTTTAATATTCATATTTCATGGTAAACAACAAACAGCAGTTATTAAAAACTAGAAGAGCGTTATAAAAGTGTACTTTTTAATAATTACTGTACAAAGAATATATAAAACTTGATTATATAGAAAACCTATTTTTTTTTTAAACAATAACTAACTTTAGCAACTACCTGGTAAAATTACAAATTAAATTTTAAATCATATATTTGACCAACCTATTTTAGATACATTTAAATAATATCAAAAACTAATGTGTAATGTAATTCCAAATGTGTTTTATTTAAAGTAAAAGAATTTACAACCTAATAATAATTAAAGACTGTTGTGTAAAGGGTTTTTCTACTAATACAACAAACTGTATATCTCCGGCACTGAACAACATGGCCGAAAAATGGGAGATGTGACGTCATAACACGTCAAAGCAATATGGCCGAATGTCGCGACCATATATAGACCGACTTTGGTCAACCCTACTTATTTTCTGCTTGACTTGAACTATTCAAGTCACTTTTAAGCGCGTTTAAATCGTTTTTTTAAGCCACTTTTAAAAGCCGCTTAAACTCAAGCTAGCTTCAAATATTCGATATAAACGTAGTGTATGTTTTATCTAGAAATTAAATATAATAATTTTTACGATAAAGACTATCCCTTATTATTTTAAAAAGTATAAACACAATAAAGAAAAATTTATATCTATGACTTTTTTTTTAAAGAAATAGAGTAATTAAACATAAAACATAAATGTTTAAAAAGATATTTATTTAAAAAAGATACAAACTTATTTTTAAAATTTAAACAAAAAAGCAAAGTTCTCAACCGAAAAGCATGATAATTTTTCTAAATGGCGTAATATTTTGAAGCTTAAAAAAGGTCTAAAATCAGAATCAAAACATTGCAAAGCAAATAAAGCGTATTTTTATTTTGCCGTCCTTATTCCCACTACCTTCTCTTTGGTTAAAATGTTTTAAAATGTTTTAAATTACCTTTGTTTAAGTTTAAAAGAGTTTAAATTTTGTTTTAAATACATGCGAAATACGAGGTTTAAATTTTTAAGACTTTATTTTTTCTCCGATATGGACGGCAATCTACATATTTACAATAGATTGTTTTTACCTTTAAAATGCATTATTCCTGTAGGTAAAAGGCGTTGCTAGGCAATGTACATTTCTGCATATTTTTAATACGTTTTTTAACCACTAAAATGTGTTATTTCTGTAAGTAGAAGGCGTCGCTAGGCAATGTACTTTTTAAAAAATTTTAATAGGTTGTTTTACTTCCTAAATGTACTTTTCCAGCTATGACCGGGAATATTTTTCGGGACGCTCACCTTTTTTCTGTTTTCTATGCTTTCAATATTTACTGATGAAGTTTGTTAAAGTCAATCAACAAAAAAAAAACAATGTAATACCATAGGTACGTATTATATCGATATCAAATTATTAAAATGTTTATATTTTTTTAACAAGAAAATTCTATTTTACATTATTGAAAGAGATGACTGTAAGTTGTTTTAATTCAAAATTTTAAATCTATTTTATTTTATACTATCTAAAACTAATTTTCAATAATTCCTGTTAAGTTTATTTGCAAACGGTCAAATTTAAAACAAGTGACACATGAACTAAAAGTAATAATAACGAAATCAAAGGTTACTTGACCGTTTGATTCAGGTGATGTCGCGTTTACTATTATATTGCATAAATTGATATTTAAGTTCATTGTAGTAGGCATTGAAACAAAGCACTAATTCAAAGTGTAAAAGCTTCGAACTTTTAAAAAAAGTTACATTTTTTAACACTTTATGTAGTGTACTAGAATAGAGTACTTTATGTCATGGAAAAAATTATATTATGAAAGTACTAACGTTATTTTATAATACATATATAGTTTGTCCAACGTACCATTATTCGGGTGGCAATACGTATTTTTTAGAGAAACGTCAATCAGTAAATTTCGTATTTCAGATTTAAGTTGGCTGCTTTGAAGTTCAGGATCGTACTGAAGAAATTTTTGAAAAATTTAATATCTTCAATAAATGCTTAGATTTTGGTGACTAAATTTAGCTGTATTTTTTCGTGCTGTGCATATATTTATATAAACTTGTTTAATTATACTATTTTATTAACAAACATTTCCGTTAAACCACATAATAAAAAGGTCCGTTTCTGCTACATTAAAAAACAGACAGGTTGAAGTTAAAGCTAAAAGACTAAAAAGTTAAGATTAATAGTTATTTAGGTACTTTTTTACTTATCGAGCATATCATCTATTTTATTTAAATTTTGTGTAAGGTTTTTTACGGCGCTGATCACAAAATATATTACTGTTTTAAATATATTCTAATATCTTACTTTAAAGTAATGGATGATTCTTCTATATTCCCCATTTTGATGCAATTTTACTTTTTTTTTTTTAAATAAGTGTGGATATATTTACATTTAATTCATCTGACATAACTTCTTTATTTGGTCTCTATATTCAATTATAAAATAAATAAAACAAAACAGTTATAATCATGCATTTATGTAGAGTATCATTATCACAATAAGAGGCTTATATGTTATAAAATAAATTCTATCGAAATCGCCTTGTTGAAGGATATACAGATTTAGCTAAATGAAATAACACACATAGGCAATGTGAGAAAGAGACAAGTCTAACGTAAATCCGACATGTAAACATTTCGGATTGGATGACTAATCGTACATCCATACTTTTAACTATTGCTTCTATAGTATACCTACGTTTTAAGTCTTAGATATCACCATGCATATGCACGTGAAAATGTAGGTTCAGAAATAACAGTGGTGCATTTTTGATTTTTTTTATAATAAAAGCAAACGAGTAAAATACATACACACGTAAACTTTTTAGATATGAAACGCCAATGTTTTAAGGGCACGGGCTTTTTATTATAATATTAAAAGTGTTTCCTTAAGTAGTCGGAGATACTTACTTTATTAATAGAAGACTTAAAGATATAAAAGTTTGGTGAATAACAAACAACCTATGCATCTGCACGCGCCTGCTACCAGGCAATCTAGACAGTCTTAGGATGGAAAAGCAGGAAAGTGGGAGGTCTGGTGCTTCGCAGCTAGACAATAACTTCATGCTTATGAGTCTTAATTGGTGTTTTGTGTGGGATTAACTATACTCTATTATTTTGCAAGAGATAGTAATAAAAATGTCTCGGGACGGTTAGAAGGTTGTAAACCATTGGCGCACCAGTCTCTGTGCAAAGAACAGGTAGAAATACACCGAATTGCGTTACAATAAGGACTATAAATTTTATATATATTTTAGTATCTTTCCGTATGTGCAACTGAGTGGTTATAAATTGTTAGAGTATTGTTCAAAGTATTACAGTATTGAAAATGGCTTCTCGCAGAAACGCGCATGTCGCGGCCATTTAACTGAAAAGCAGATTGTTAAAAACGTATTCGATTATACAGGGTGCGGCAGAATGGACTCCCACATTTGGGTAGCAAATAAAAAGTCTACTATAAAATATGAAGCTAAGCTTTTATTATTTTCAAAAGAGCACTCTTTAAGGTTTTTTTAACTATGTTTTCAAAATTATATCGTGCAAGTGACGGCCGTTAGCAGCGACACACATGAGAAGGCGTTCCTAGAAGTTCCGCATCACTTTTATCACCATGTCTTGAGGAATAGCAGCAATTTCATCTCGGATTCTGGGTTTTAATAACAATAAAAACAAGTCCCAATACTTACCCGAAATAAATCCAATTATGAACTATAAAAATGTCAATAAAAAGTCCAAACCAAAAAAAGTATAAACACAACACAAAATCTTATATTCCTCAAACCCACTAAACACTTTAAAAACAAAAAACACCATTTAGTACCTCTAAAAATCACAAAACACGAAAGAAAATTCAAAGTCCATTACTGGATGACAACTATCAATCAATGACTTTGGTTTTGTTAAGAAAAGTCAGTTCTGTCACTTTTGGTAATTTCAGGTTAGCCACCCAAAAATGGTACGTTGGACAAACTATACCAAGTTCTTCTAATGATGTTTTTACCATGTTTAAATAATTAATACTTAAGTAACCATTTAAATTATCAACTTAAGATATAAATAAATATAATACTTTTACCTAACCGTCGGTTAAAACGGGAACAAAACAAATAAGCTCACGTTTCTACTGGTCTTTCCAAATGTAATCACTGGAAGCACTGGCACAAGTGCACATTATATCTCCAGTTTTCTAAGCTGAAATACACTTTATTTCATTTACTGCCCATTCCCAACTTTTATAAGCGGAAAAATTTCAGAAATCGAGAATTTAGGTGTTCCAGGAAGAAGAACAGCGGCGTGGCTACAAAAGTAACTAGATGTAATATTATGACGTAATAAATAATAGTTTTAAAAAACTAAAAACACGCTTTTATATGCAACCTGAACTAAAATTAGAAAATAATTTTCATTACAAAGAGTTTGTCACTTAGAGTAAAAGTAACTTTTCCCTCATAGATATTTGCAAATAGAATAATTATAACATTTAATATATTAAGCACCCCACGCTTTTATTCTGAAGTGACAAACTCTTTGTAATGAAAAAATTATTTTTCTAATTTTTAGTCTCGATATATCAATTAGTTTTTAAAAATAAATGCTCCAGTTTATTCACTAAAAAATTCCTTCGCTATTTTGTCAAGAGACACAGAGGATCTGTAAGGTGAATTTATTTATCCTGGCGGTCCTAATCATGGATAACGGGTATACTGTTTTTAAATTATTGCATTGTCATCGGTCCTTGATACGTGTGCAAAGTTTCAAAGAAATTGAATCGCTGGAAGTTGGTAAAAATTAGGCTCAAAGATTTCGTTACATAGATAGATAGATAGATAGATAGATAGTTACAACCCAAGCTAATAAAAGCGTGTTAAAAAGAAAACAACATTAGCAATAATTTTAAAACAATCTATTCAAGGTTTTTATTTCGTTGTCAAAATAGGGATTTGGTGCTATGCACTAAAGTTAGCATTTGTTGGAAGTTTCTCAACCTTAAGTTGCAAATACAGATGTTATTTCAATCAATTTATTAAAAATACAGGGTATATGATTCCTTAGCTTATTTTGGAAAGAAAATTTCATATGAACATACAGCACCGTCTCAGTGAAGTTGGCTCAACCAGCTAAAATTTGAATGGAATGACCCCAACGCTTAAACTATCAAAACTTATTAAGAGGTTATAAGGGCACTAAAAAAATGTATCCTCAATTGTTTTACCATTTATTTGATGGTTTAAACTATCTTAAATGTGGTTGTATTGACACAATTTTTCTAGGTTATGATTTTGGACACCTGTCAGATACTTTTGCAGGACTGCAAACTTTAAAAATAATTCTATCTTTTAAATATATGCATTTTTTAATCAAATAACCCATATTTTGATCTTCTTCTCTGTGTTTTTAAAATATGTATTTAATATATTGTGTTTTACATCTTCATCCATGTGACGTCACTTTTGAAAGCCCTAAATCCAAAATATAATCGGTAACCCCCAAAAATGTCGGGTTATTAGGTATGTTTAACCCATCCGTTCCCTCCAACCTGTCAACGTTGTCCGCTAATGCAGCTGAAACAGCGCTACAGTGTATCAGCACCTTAGACAACGCGGTGAAAGCCACAACGGTCGATGTGCTTTAAACAACTCACTACCCAAATATTGTAGAACACCTAGTATAAAAAGTATCCATTTGGGAATTTTAAAAACATACACTTTTTGGGAAATTTAAATATAATTGCTCACTTGAACATTGGGGTACATAAACACAAAAAGTCAACAGTGAAGTGTCAAGCTAAAGTGTAGAACTCAAAGCAATTTCAGGTTACCTTATGGAATAATAAAACAAAAACATTAAACAAGCTGAGTAGCCCAGAAATCAAAACAAACACTGAAAATTTAATATTTGGGAGAGAACAAAATTCTAAGACGGGGATTGACTTGTGTTTATCAGATAACAAGCAGTTAGTAGAAGTGACAAAGCATAAAGCCAAAGTTTAGGCTCTCGCAACGGGCCATCCCTAGATATGCCCGTAATCAAATTTAATTAGTTCAATAAGTTGTTGTTTTAATGCAAAGTTAGTTGTGATGGTCCACCGGTCTCATTGTCCCAACAGATAGTTCCATATGGTATACATTTGCCCACAGTGACGTCAAGTGAGCCTTATATGTAAAAAGGCGCCCCTGTTCATTGGCATTTAAGTCCCGTAGCAATTTCATATCGAATACCATTGTCTGCCTTTTCA